>JAHBCN010003943.1:69199-82839 GCA_019359885.1 Listronotus oregonensis
TAGAGAATTTGTTTTATTAATCTTGACAAATATTCTAAACAGTTTGACATTTTTGACTATAACTTTTTTTCCAAACGTTTTGTTATTTGAGTGCGATGTGTTTGTTAATAGTCTTTTAAAAAAATTTGTATCTATATTAAAAAAAAAATTAATTTTAATGCAAAATTTATTGGACTTTAATTTTGGGGATTGTGCATCGATCAACCTAGATTAGTTTCCCGGGGCCCCAGGATTTTAAAATTTTTTTTATTTAAAAAGTGAGCCATGGAAACCACCCCAAATACCGGGTGATAAGAATCTATTAGACAAGTCAAACCCCAGGATTAGTTGTATAAGGGGGGTCTCCAAACTTTCCAGCCTTAGGGCCATACTGATTACTCCAGTAAGTTCCGGGGCCCAAAAACCATATTAAAAATTGTTGCCGGTGGTAAGAAGTGAAATAGTCCACTGAAAAAAAAAAAGCCAAAAAAAGTACACAACGTTTAAAAAAGGTTAAAATCGGACTAAAGTCCGCAAAACGGCAAACTGCATATTATTAATTTTCCTGTCATTATCTGTAATTTCTAGATTAGTCAGAGTAGAGCCATGAGGAGTAACGTGACACGACATCTGGTGGACACAAGCGGAAATAGGTAGTACCTTCTATCTTTTAAAGATGGCGCTAATAAGACAGAATAACCGTTGGTTCAAAAAAATTTTTTGGTGTCTTCCACTCACTTCTAGATGGCAGTAATTGGAATATATAAGAAGGCTAGTGGCGCAACCACAAGTCAGTTCCTATGACACTGTTTTTAAAAAAAAATATTGCATACCCCTTTAAAAAACGTGTTTGGGGGGTTTTAAGTTTAAGACATCTTTATAACATTTTTTTGATTTGAATTGTTTTTTTTGTGGGGAATTAGTAGTAGGAAAAGGGGAAAAATTGATAGTGAATGCAAAAATTTAAATATCAGTGGAACATTCAGTATTTCGTAATTGAGTCCAGTAAAAGGGCCCCTTTTTTGATTTGCAAAAAGATACCGTTCTCAAAGAATATAACATTAAACGTCATTATGAAACAAAACTTTTTTAAAATTACTCAAAATATACAGGAAGTTTGGGAAAAAAAAATTCCCCAAGCTATGCAGCGCGGAAAAAAAACGCGAATCTTCATTTACAAAACTAAAAAAATGAAAAAGGGTTTTCAACTCGTGCCAGCTTTTGTGGCTCTTGAAATTGCAAAACGGGAAAAAACCATTCACCGATGGATGATCAAAGAATGCATAATTGCATTTAGCCAAAGAAATGTGCCCTGAAAAGGAAATTTTTTTTAAAAAAACCGTCAGTATATCAGCAAACACTGTGGCTCGAAGGGTAGAAAACATCGCTGAAAATATATCCTCTCAATTTTTCAAAAAAAATGGATTTTTTGAGTGGTTTAACGGATGTGTCAGATACTGCTCAGGTGTTGATTTATATTCGAGGAGTAGAAAAAAGCAAAAAAAATGCACGAAGAACTTCTTGATATGTATAGTATTAAAAACACAACTACTGGTACAGATATTTTTAAAGGAGTTAAAAAGGGCCCTTAAAACAAAAGAACCTTCGATGGAAAAACTTGAAATGTATTACAACTGATGGAGGCAAAAACATGATGGGAAAGATAAAGGAATGGTCGCTCTTGTGTCAAAGGCTGTAAAAAATGACGGTGGTTAAAAAACCCTTAGTCTTACATTGTATCATTCATCAACAGTTTTGGGTTGGGGAAAATTTTTGGGGAAAGTCTGAAACTATCAATAACCCCTTAATTTTAAGATTTTTGGGTTTAATCACCGACAATTCCGACAATTTATTGAAGAAATTGGAGAAACTGACTTACCTTATCATACTGCCGTACGCTGGCTTAGTTGGGGGAAAAACCCCCTTTCCCCGTTTTTTTTAACTTGAGCAGTGATCAATTTTTTTTTTAATGAAAAGCATCCCCCTCTTCCCCCAAATTTCAAAACAACGCATGGCTGTGGAAGTTAGCATTCTATGTTGATTTGACAAAACATGTGAACGAACTGAATTTGGGATTGCAAGGAAAAACCAGCATCTTCCTGATTTATACACTAATATCAAATCATTCCGGAAGAAATTGAGACTGTTTCAATCACAACTACGAAGTAAATGTTTTTCACATTTTAAAACATGGAAATATTCAGCCACACACTGAGACTGAGTTTCCTATCGATTTTGCAATCGAAACTTTATGCTTTGAAGATAAATTTTTATACTCGTTTCTCGGACTTTTTAGCCATTGCGAATCAAATTAAGATTTTTTTGAACCTTTTTATACGACATTGAAACCCTAGCCCCGGAACTTCAAATGGAAATGATTGATCTAAAAATGCGGGTATAATTAAAACAAATATCAAAAATCATCTTTGTTGAATTTTATAAGAGTCTTTCCCCTGACCAATTTGATAATTTGATAAATTTGCTCGTGGTTGTTTTCTGTTTTTGGTACTACTTATTTGTGTGAGAAAACCTTCTCCTGAAGTACACAAAAAATGTTTACTAACTGATGAGCATCTTAATTTTTTTAATAATTGGTACAAGTAAAAATTAGTCCACAACTACAAACTATTGTCAGTGGAAAAATCAAATTAATAAATCATTAGTATTTCATATGTCATTATATTTGTTATAAGTTATGTGATTATTTAAAAAGATAAAATGTTAGTTGATTCATTTCAATATGTTAGTTATTATATACTGGGTTTAAAATTTTTTGCATATTATACATGTCTTTACTCATTACAATTCTGTGTTTCTTTATCCAACTTATCACAAAAACAAAACAATAAGCCTACAAGAATGTTATGAGTTAGCGATGTTACCCATGACCATACAATGTAGATGCATTAATAATTATTCAACATAAAATTAGAATACTTCGTTGTATAAGATTGGTTATAGGCAAATGGTAGGGGAAAAAGAGAGCTTTCGCATATTTTTCACTTTTGGTTTTATCAGTATTAAATCTTTAAATGGTAAACCCTGTATATTTTTGGATTTCTGAAATATTTCTAGATCAGAATGTAACATTAAAAGTTTTAATGTCCGACTGGTATATTATTTGACAAATAATAATATTATGTCAGAGTCAGTTAAATACGAAATATTACCCTATGGCGTTATTAAAAAAAATAACGCCCTAGGGCCTACAAATTTACCAATAAATAAACAATTAATTATCTTCATTTAAGCATTTATTACGAAAATACAAACATACTTACACAATATACTTATCATAATAAAAATTATTTTTTAAAGTAAAACGTACAATTTTCAAACTGACCGGAAAATTCCACATTTCCATACCCCACCGCAGTTGCTGTGTTACTTGAAGTAATACTTTTCCCAACTACAAGGGAAGCATTAGTCAATTTGGAACTTTCACTATCATCCACGTACCCTCGTGCTACCGAAGAACTCTTCCAGCCTCCTAACCTCATTAAGCTCTCGGAACTACCTCCCGCATCAGAATGAATTGTTGCCGCTGTACGTCTTAAACAATAACCTGTGTACCCCTTAGCATCAGGTAAACCCAATTATGTAGCAATCTTAAAGGGTATATTTTCAAATGTATTTTTACCTATAGGCTGCACAGTACATCGTTCATCACGACAGCACAAAAAAACCTATCAATAGGTGCACTTTTAGGTCGCACAGACACATAGTCCCGAATTAACGCGCACATTTCACTGTCATCAATAACCAAAAAGCTCCTTGCTTGCCCATTTTTACTTTGGGGAATGTCAATAAATATATGCTGACCCATATCACGCACATCGGAAAACTTCATTTTCACAAGCTCGTCTCTTCTACAAGCTCCGAATGCACCTATAACTAATACAACTTTGTCTGCCAAATATTTTTCAGTCGGCGCTTCTTTCAAAAAAGTTACAACTTGTTTGCGAATCAGAACCTTCGACTTTTTATTCTCCCAAGTTGCTTTAGGAACTGTTGCAGAGAAATCAACTTTTCATTACTTCTCATCTTCTTATGAACTTTTAATTCTTTACGTGACATTGAAAACTTTGTCCAAAGGGAATTTGGAGAATATGACTGACAAATCTTGAAAATTAGCCATCAAAACGATTTCGTCCACACGGTCCACGCAGTGTTCCGTCAGCCAGGCCTCAAAATGGAAATATTCTTTCTCGTAAATCCGCCTAGTTTTTTTTGACACAAGCGCATGCTCTGCTTTAACAGCTTTCACTAAAATATCTTGGGGGAGATGGGTATTTTCCACTACTTCGGACATTTTTATGCCTCAATCGCAAAATTATTTTTTATGTCCTGTCTTATTGACAAATAACTTTCAAATGTTCCTTACGTTTCGACAATTTTTCAGGTAAATGCTAGTACCTTGATTTGGTTTAAACTAATACATTCAAAATTCATTCAAATTTTTCTCATATAAAGAATATTTGGTCGGAAATTAAACGTTGAAGGCACCACGGGTATTAAGGATAATAACGCTTTCGGTCAACGTATATCCCTCGGGCCAAAGGCCCTCGGGAAACACACCATCGACCTCAAGCGTTATTATCTCTTGATACCTTAATAACTATTATTTTTATAGACTAACTTTTAATATTCCAACCAGGTGGCCATGATCGGACTGATAAGATAGGAATAAGACAACTTGGCAAAATCATATTTTCACATTCATTTAAAGCAGTTTTTTTGAAGAATTTAACGATACTAATTTATTTGCGATTGAATAAAAAATAAGAACATAAATTAGATATTACTAAGAAAAATACTGAATGAAAATTTATTTATTTTTGTCAAGTGTGCCTTGGATAACTACATTTTTATAGTTTATTTTGATTTCTGGGAATATCAAATTAAAAGAAAAATTATTTGGCTTATGTTTGTTACATTATTATGGAGAACAGCAAAATTCTAAAAGTATATGATATTTTCTAAAAATAATAAATATCTTTATTCTGGAGAAAACCAAATAATTTTTCTTAATTGATAACTACATGCAAATATTTTCCACTTGTTTTATCATGTCTGAAAAACAAAATACACATCTGTTAACAGCAAATTCTATCCATGAATTACAAAGTATCAGAGTTACGAAATCGTCAAATTGAGCAAAGCGCCCTTATCTCCATGAAACGAACACATATTATCAGATTTGCTTTATCTCTTGTAGTTTTCCCAACTCCCTCAAAACCCATCGAGATGGCGCCACCCTGTACATTTTTTTAGTTGTTTTCTTAGAGGCAACAAATCCCTTTTTACCCATGTTAAAGATGACTTAGAAGGGTACTACCTGTTAAAAAAACCTAACCGCACAAAAAAAGTTTACACAATATGGATAGTAACTTTGTAAAAGCAAAAATGTTGGGGTTATAGTAGTAGTAAATTGGTTGTGGCCTTCTTTTGGGATTACATTTATAATCCCGTAACTAGAATTAACCCTTTCTTGTTTCGTGCCTTGCATTTGTTTATCTTCGCAAAACCCATACCGTCAATTTTGACAGGTCTTTGAATTTACCAATGTGTGTATTGGTGTTCTTCCGTTTTGAATTTCGTCATTCTCAATCAAAAATGTCTAGATTATAGTGAGTACATAATTATGTGTTTACGTACTATTTCTTCATTAACATAAAATATGTATAAATTATATGAAAATATACTTTGCACTTTAATTAAATTAATTTAATAGTGAATTGTATTAGCGAAAACAAAAAATTTTAGATATATGTATGTATGATGTCACTATTCTCTAGACCAGCTATTCTCAACAGCTGGTCCAGCGGACCACCAGTGGTCCGCGGAGAAATTTTACTAGTCCGCGAACAATTTCTTATATCCGCGAAAAAAAAATACTTATTAAAAAATAATAATAACTAAATGTTAATTTATAAAGTTACAAAATTCAAATATCTTAAACTTATTTTAATTCTATGTAATTTATGATTAGTTATTATTATTACAAACAACAAATTACATTTTTTGTAAATGCTTTTGGTTTACTTTTTAGTAATCGTAAAGGTAATATTTTTTGTTGTGTTCCTATGTCCATGAGTTTGTGATTTTTTTTATAATTTTCTGTAATTTTTGTTAAAGCTTTATATACCTAAGTTTAATATGTATGTATATAAAATTACATATCTTTACATTTAAATATTATTGTAAGTAAATGATAATAAAAATGTTACGATTAACTTATGTAGTAGTTCTGTAATACCTAGTAAAATTTTTTTGTTAAAAAAATATCACTGGTCCGCGAATTTTTTTAAAAAATTTTACTGCTCCGCGGGCCAAAAAAGGTTGGGAAACGCTGCTCTAGACAATTCAGGTGCATATTTTTATTATAAACAATATTAAAATGACAAGTCTACCGAAACCGACGATCGAAACTATTATTTGTAAACCTGCTTATTAGGAAATTAGGAATATGGTCGAAGGTTAAAGCCATTTTAATTAGAGAATAAAATTAATGAAATACGGGGTATTTTAAAAATTCTACTCTTAACGTGACATCTTGAAAAGAGAAAAAGGGTATTTTCAACTCTAACGCAGTTGAAGTGGGGTTGAAGTCCAAACATTATTTCAAATAATATACTCGCAATACCAACACATTTAGAAATGTTTAGACATTTGAAAAGCTATCCGAAGCGAAACATCAAATCCTATAACATTATTTCCTATTTGTTTCAGTTTATTTTAAAAGATATCTCAATATTAATTGCACCTAGTCGAGTCATTGCGACTCCTTTTGTCTACACTACATGATATCGTTATACGTAATGTAATTAAACTTGCATTTTGGATGTTTTATTAAATTAAGTTTTACTTCCCTAGCTATACAGGGTGTTCGAAAAATACGCGGCCAAATTTCAAAGGGTGAAATTGAAAAATATTAAAAAAAATTATATGTATGATTCCGAAAATGCATAGTTTCTGAAATACAAGTTGTTCAACTTAAAAACAAATAGGTTTTTTTTGTTGGTAATGATCTTAAATACGATGGGGGTCTAATTTGGGTCTAATAAAATTAAAATTATTAAGTCCAGTGTTGTCTTAGGGGACACCTTACCAAAAATAATTGTGGTGAAAAAATATACCACTGACTTTTTTTAACAATTTTTATATTTTTTTTTAGGTAAAGCAACTAAAAATAAAACTTTTTAGTCTCTTGATATTTTTTCCCATCTTGCTTCGTTTTCGAAAAAAAATTAACACCAATTCATTGCAAGTCTCTGGACCCCGTTAATAGTTAACTCTAATTGCAATTGGGGCGATTTATTTATTTTTGAAAACGAAACAAGAAGGAGAAAATATCAAAAGAAAATAAAGTTTAATTGCTAAATTTAAAAAAATATATATATAAAAATTGAAAAAAATGTCAGTGACGTACATTTTTTCACAATTATTATCGATAAGGTGTCCTCTGAGACGCCACTGGGGATATTAGTTTTAATTTAATTAGGCCTTAATTAGACCCTTATTAATAGAAATAGCACTGATAAATTTTAAGAAAATCAGAAACAAGGTACTTAGGATAATTACAAAATAACATTTTTTTTAAGTTAACACCACGTATCTTAGAAACTATCCATTTTCGGAACCAATTTTATAGAAACTCTTTTTTACACCCTATATAGGAAATATTTTTATCTCTACGCGAGAAGAGACAAGAAAAGCCATTTTCTCGTCTCGCTTCGCCGACTCTCTCGTTTGGAGTAGCTGATAGAAGCTACCATTTTTAGATTCACAATGCTAAATACTCATATGGTTTTTAGACTAAAATGATGAAATTTACATAAATGACAAGCAAATTTAATAATAATGCAATTTTGCATGTTTAGGTTTAGTGATTTTAGCATTTTTTAAACATAATTGATACTTTAAGTTCGTGACTTTTATTTTCACAAGTGGTTTTTCACATTTCTTAACCATCTTAAAGAAAACACATACATATTAAGATAATTATGGTTTTGGTTAATCTTTGAAGTAATCAATATTAAAGGCATAGGATAAGTTCTTTTGTTAAGAAACTGCTTTAAACCATACTATTTTTAGTTTCAATTTAAACCCCTATTTTTTGCCTTATATGTTTTTTGTGCCATTAACCTTAAAATTCTTAGCCAAGAGAACGATAGACCTCGAAACAAATGAGAAATTCTCGGAGGCAGAAGGGCGTTCTCACTCGACTCGAGCCTTTAAATGACAACCAGACGAAATCGAAAAATGAAGATATTTACATTTTTTTATGTTCTACTCGTCACTAGACTTATGAAAAAAATGTTTAAAACTTTAAAAACAATGATTTCATAAAGATTTTTTTATTTAAAAAGTCTATTTTTTTTTATTTTTGACTAAAGATTTGAAGATCAGGAGGTAATTTTTCATAATATTTTTATTTTTTCTTGTTGCGCATCAAAAAATTGAATAATTTGAAAAAAAAAATTCTGATTTTTTTTTAATTGTTTCTTAAATTTGTTTAAATCGAAAAATTTAAATTAAAAATAGTTCTTGTTAGTTCTGGTTAGTTTTTTTTAATGTTCTACTTGTCATCGGATTTAAAATTTTATATTTTTATTTTATTCGTCTTTTGATGCGCAACAAGAAAAAAATATAAATATTGCGAAATATTATTGGATGACCCTCAAATTTGCGGACAAAAGTCTAAATTTTTAATTTTTGAATTTTTAAATCATTATGAATCGGTTTTTTTTTTAATTAGACAAATTTTATTACAAATCCGATGAATAGTATAGTCTCACAGGATCATTTTTAAAATAAAAATTCGGTGCCCTTTGAAAAGAAAAAAAACAGACACGCGCCGGAGCGGCACATTATAAAAAGCAAAGACGACCGCTAGTTTAAATTAGACCTTTTCGGCTACTTTTTATATTTTTTTTTCCTTTCAAAGAGAACCGAATTTTCATTCTTATATTGATCCAACTATAGAATAAAAATTAAAAAAAAACTTTAATACGTTAATTTTTTGATTTTTTTTATGGCCAAAAAACAGTGGAGCCCTACTACTATATAATTACCGGAGATAGCTTCTCTTTCCTTGATATGAGATCGACAGACTGCATCGTAGCCTATAATTGTTTGTTCTTGATGCCTTTGTTTGTTTGTTTTTTATTTTTTGTTTACACTTGTTTCTTACGTCTGACAATTCTATGTACTATTTGGTAGGTTTAAAAGGTAGGTAGGTTTAAAGTGAGTGGGTATAACACCCTTCCACCGCGACCGATCGGTCTATTGTGGCTGTACTATTTGGTACTATGTATTTTGTAGTTTATTTTTAATTGGCTACTTGTTTTAAGTTTCATATTAAATTTGTAATGTAATTTAATTGAATTATTCAAACTAATCAATCGTTATTTGTAATATAAAAATATCGTTTTTTCAAATTATATGATTTTATGTGGACAGCTTCCCCAAACCTAAATTCTGGCTCCGCCAATTGGCTCTCTTATCTCTCTAAATACAGTACTGTTCGATTTCGAGAATATAACAAGAAAGTCTGAAAAGAATGGCTTGCCCGGCGTTTCAGCGTATTTACTGATCAACATTTTCAGAACTGTTTCAATCTTACTTCGGGTCCGGTGTCGTTTAGCTCCATTCGATTTGAAAAAAATAAATATTGCAGATAAAAAGAACATATTTTGTTTAGTGGATTTCAATAAGAAAAAATTCGAAAAAATGTATTTTTGCAGAAAAAATAAAATTAAAAGTAAAAAAACACTATGTTTTTAGGTTAATTAAAGTCCAGAATTTGCGACGTTGTCGGATTAAAAAAAGGATTTAAATTTAGCTTTAAAGAATTATGGATTAAATAAAAATACACAAATTACAAAAAAATAATTTTTTAAATAAGGTAGTTATTTGGAAGTGATGTCTACCCTATTTTTTCCTATAAAAAAATCAAAAAATTAAGATATCAGATTATTTTTGATAAAGAAAATTTACAATTTAACGAGGAAAACCTAACGACAACTTACCAGAACTAGGTAATAGTTTGGAAGTTGTTGTCTATTAGTTCTGGTTAGTTTTTTTTATGAAAAAAAAACTTAATTTCTGGTAAATGGAAAAAAACAACCTTTAATAATAACAAATTATTAGAAAACATTTGGCAACATTGCTAATTCAAGGAGGGAATCGTAAACAAAACGACATCGTATGTATCATCTCTTTTTGTAGGTATTCCTTCTCACTTTTTTCATGTTAGTCGGCCATAATACTTTAGTATATTTTATATGGGAAATAAATAAAAAAATTTATTTTGTGATAATGTGAGTGAAAAATTAATTTTTACTGGCCCTTTGTATTTTATTATGGTGTAACAAATAAGTAAAAAAAAATTATATCAAAACATTGCTGTTTAAAAATAAAGCTAAAGTTTACCGAAGCCCATACTTCTTTCAAGAAATATAAGGGGTGCGAGTTTAAAGAGATATACTCTGTACAGTATATGATTTTACGAGACTATTTAAATAAATAATTTTTTTACCTCTTTGGAAACATCAATTTTAAATGGTTTAATACTCGTGTCTTCCTTAGCAGGATCTCGACTGCCCCACCAAGTTTCCGAAAAAACAGGGGTCTCTGGCACCTTATTTAACTGTAAATATCCATACAGCACACCCCCCAAAATAACACCGAAAACTCCTTTAAGCAGCAAGCCCATCGTAAACACTCTGGAGAACTTATATATTGTTTCTGATATTATAAATCCTATTTATAATTTAAAAATGCCCGTTTTTTGCTGTCATTTCATGACTAGCACTTTAAAGTAAATAATAATATTATCAGATAAAAATTAAACTTGATTAATTGTAACAGTAGAATGATTTTCAACGAATTAAACTCAGTTTATTTTTAAAGTAGGAACCAAAGGTTAGATTCAGCGTTGATTGAGTAATGTTTACATTACTTTATCATTACATTACTCAATCAACGGATTCAGTTAAGTAGTAAACAAACCCCTTAAGTTCAGGTTTCCCAGAGTATTCAGTACCGTATGTATCGAACCTGTAGTATGTCTATCTTTTTTCCATATTTGTTTTTTATAGTTCAGTCGCATCAAATTTTAACTGTACCAACTGTACTGAATTAGCCAAGCGAATACCGACTGTGTGTAAGGCATTTATTATTTACCGGAGTCATTTTAGATCAGTGGCTCCCAACCTTTTGTTAAATGCGGACCACTGAAGCAATTATTAAATGGGCTCCCTGCATAATATTTATTTTAAATCAATAATATGTTAAACTTCGCCCATGTAAGAACCCTCTGCCAAAATATATATATATACATATATATATATATATATATATATATATATATATATATATATATATAATATATATATATATATATATATATATATATATATATATATATATATATATATATATATATATATATATATATATATATATATATATATATACTGAGTTTTTCTTTTTCTTGGGATTTTTCATGTTAAAAAGTTTTATTTCAGACGTTTCGGCTGATTTCAGCCCTTATCAATGATTTTTCTATCTAAAACAATTATACAACTAAGCTTTGATGTTCAGAGTATAAGTTAACAATGTACAATTTTTATAAAAATGTTTTAGATTTTTTTATCGACTGACCCAAAAAGGTTATTCCAGATATAATTGTAACATTTTATTCACTTCACAGGTAAAAATTTTATTAACTAACTTAAAACTACATGGTTAAAAAACAGTTTTGCTTAACGAAGTCTTGGATAGAATTAAGACAAAACAAACACTTTGTGGCTTTAATATATTTTCAAAAAGGTGGCGGTGACTTATTATAAACAAAACGCATCAGCCAACGATTATAGAGTTTAGAACTGTTATATAAATTAATGTTTTATTTAAAAGGGATGTTGCTTATAATAAATACTAAAATTAATTTTTAACTACTTTTATTACATTTCCAATGGTCATTTTTTGGTTTGATTTTTAGGATTTGGCTTTTTGTTTATGTTTTCTAAAACAAAAACAAAAAGATCGATACATTAAAATATTTTGTCCACAAATTGGTATTTTGACAAATTCTAGTCTTTGAGTTCATTGGTTTCGCCCTTCGGCTTACGTTACTACTTAACATTTTTTGAATCTTTGCTGGTCTGCTTACAGTTTTTTTTTTTTTTTTTTTCTTCTAAAAAAAATTATTCACAAAAAAATGCTCTTTTCGAATATGCCAACGAGCCACCATCGTTTCATTTGAAAAAAATGAGTTATGTTTAGAAATAAAATTTTGAAATCTTTGTACCTTTCTGGAAAAGACATAAAATACGAGAGATAAGTATAGCTTGTCTGCCGGCTGTAAAGCTACGAAAAATATTTTAGGAATGCAGACAAAATATAATCAAGGATGTCAAATTCATTTACTAAGTTTCATCGGTTTAATATAAATTATTACCTGTAGCTGCTGTAACTTCTAATTTTACTAAAACTTGTTTAGGATTTAAAATAATATTATTTAAAATAAATTTAAGTTTATATATTATTATTTAATTAATATATTAATTATAGTGATGAGCAAAGCAAGACCAAGACCAAGACCGGGCTAGTCTTGGTCTTGGTCTTGCAAGCCAAAAGAAGGTCTTGGTCTTGGTCTTGGTCTTGGACCACCCGGTCTTGGTCTTGGTCTTGGTCTTGCTGCAAGAGTCTTGCCAGTCTTGCTTTTTTTTGGTAGTAATATTTTAAACTAAGCAATCTTGAATAAAATATATCTTTTTAATTCTTAAATATAAATAAAGGTGGAGACTATATTTTTTGCTTTAAAATTTTAAAATACACCAATTTTAATCTTAAACGTGCATTTGACCTATTTGGTTAAAAAGCATATTTTAAATGAAGGAGTTTATTGATTTATAGCACCAGGGCCGGATTTAACTTTTTCCGCCCATAGGCTAATATATTTAGCAATAAAATAATGTAAACTACACTAGTAGTTCTTATAAAAATGTATTAAACAAATTTAACAAAAGTAAAACATACAGAAAATTAAATATTAATTCTTTAAAATAAACAAATTTCAGGATTTTTTTATCTATTTGCTTAATATTATTTTTTTATTACTTTACCATTACATTTTTTTAAAAATTAATCGTAAATTTGTCACCCATAATATTTGCCGCTCTAGGCTTCAGCCTACTCAGACTCAGCCTTTGCGTAAATCCACCCCTGTATAGCGCTCTATTTTTGGTTAATTTAAGACACAACCTTCTTTTATACATTAAGTGGCATTTAGAAAAATTTTAGGGATAAGAATTATATAACTTTTTTTTGAAGAAGCATATAAAATTAAAGCAAATACAAAACTGTGTACTGTGTGAGCAGAAAAAAACTTTTAATTTCGGAAACGTCCAGCTTTGTCGGACCATTAAGTCACGATCTAATTATTTTTGAAACATGCTATTAAATTTACTCGTTATCGTTGTTAGAGAACTAGAGAAATATATTAAAGAAACTCTTACCTATTTGGCAGTTCTTGACACATTTTTTGTCATGTATGTATGAAATACCTCTGTATATTGAATATAAAAATTAAATATTAAAATATAAAAAAAAGCCGCAAAAGTGCAAGAGTCTTGCAGGTCGGTCTTGGT
>JAHBCN010003944.1:0-69168 GCA_019359885.1 Listronotus oregonensis
AAGATCTTGCTTCGACAACGCAGGAATGGGCGTTAAAGGGGTTTTCCATTGCCTCTGTGCGACAAAAAAGGAAATAAACAGTACTTCGCAAAAGAGTGTGCAAGGTTAGCGCGCACAAAACTAAAACCGAAATTTCCGCCAATTCCTTTTTTCAAAAAGACGGAGCCATGGCGAGGTCCCCCAACCCCCTGGCCCGGCATCCTGGGTTTTTTTTTTTGGTTAAGAAAGTCAAAAGTCAAAAACGCTCAGGGTAAAAATGCCAGAATCGCCCGTGACATGGGGCAAGAGGGGCGCCATTTTGGGCTCCCATCGGTTTGGGAGAGTTGGCGGCTCCCATTCCGGGAATCGGTCGGGATATAAAGTGGGGAAGCCCTTCTGTCCCAGCGGAGGCTAAGCGTCCCCCTATAAAGGCGGTTTCGCTCCCGTCCCTACATGAAAAGTCTGAACAAGATGTGGGTGCCCGGGGCCCCCAAAAATCTTTTTAGGATGTAGAATTTCAGGCACCAGGAAGGCCTGGATCAGATGTTGAAAGTGTCGAGGACACTGCGGTAAGTCCGTAAAGTTCCGGCACGCCACACTATATGACAAATTTTGAGTTTCCCTTTTTTCAGTTAGGGAAAATGGTTCGAAGTTTAGACGAACGACCGGAACGCGGACGCCCCCTGCTCTTTTCCGTTGACCGGAAGGAAGTGAAAATAGTTCGACTGAGGAGAGCAGAACGAAACAAATTATGGGCACGAGCACTGCGGGCACTGTCGGGCCCCCCGTTTATTTCGACCAAAAATTTAAACCCCTTTTTTGGGGAAAAAATTAAACCCCCGGGCTCACTTTCCTAAAAATACGTGCGATAACTTATTCGACCCGGGAAAAAATGTCTAGCAAATGTGTCGGAAGCATTTTTTAAAACAATAAAAATTGAAAAAGTTATAAACAATTAAAATAAAAAAAAATATTTCTTTTCCCCATTACATAAAACAAATAATATTTAAAAAAAAAAAAAACTTCCACCCGAAATTTTTAAAAAAAAACGCTAAACCTAAGGACTGTTTTTTTTGCCGTGGGTCAAAATTTAATCACACTAAATAATTTTTTAAAAGGTTTAAATAAAAATTTAAAATTTTTTTTAAAAAATGTATTATTTAAAACACCCCAAAAAGTATTTAACCCTTTAAAAAATTTTTAAAAAGTTAATTTTTTAACAAGTTGAAATTTTAATTTCAAAATTGTCTCGAACTTTCGTCTTCATTGTACTTTAAAAAAAAAATAAATCATTGTGTGTCATTTTTTGCTTTGTGGACCTTTTTTTTATACATTCTTAATAAGATCTTGGCACTAAAGTTGAAAATAATTTAATTCTTTGTTTATAATAATTTTATAACTAAAAATAACTAATAATTTTAAAATTAAAATTTTAATTTTTTGTTCAAGTTATAAAATTAATATAATCAAAGTAATACTTTTTTAAAAACTTTTATGGCGTAATCTTGTTAAGTATGTATATAAAAAGGGGTCTACAAAAAGAAAAAAATTTAAAAAAATTTTTTTAACATTTTTTTTAATGTACAATAAACAAATTAAAAAAATTTTGTCAATTAACAATTTTCTATCTTGTTAAAAAATTAACTTTAAGTTAAATTTTCCATGGAAATGAATTCTTTGAAGTGTTTTGAATACTCATCAATTAATATTTAATACCTTAGAAAAATTATATTTAGTGTGACGTACTAGGTTAAATTAAAATTATAAATAAAGGAGATAAGAGTTTCGGGAATCTGATTTTTTTTGGCATTTTCCTTTTTAAAGTTTCTTTAATTGTTTATAGCTATTGCAATTTTTTATGTGCTAATAAACGCTTCCGATACATTTGTCTAGACATTATTCCGGATCGAAAGAGCTATCGCACGTATTTTCAGAAGTAGTATCTCGATTTTTCACCATTTTCAACTTATTGCTTAAACAAATTTGATTGGCTTTTTGTTGTTTTGACTAGGTTTATTTTTCCTTGATTTTCGCCTGTTCTGACAATCCAAGGACTAGGTCTTTAATCTAACAAATCATGAGACACGACGATTTTTCCTCTTAAGCTAAATTGTCTGTGATTTATTTTACGAAGGTACAAGAAATAAGATTTTTTTTGACTTACTAAAAAATAAATTACCTACATATCTTCAGGAGTGACAACAAGTACTCAAAATATCTATCGGCCTGTATGCACATTAGTATTTGGTCTGTTTGTTATTCAGAAATGGTTGACACTATTTTACACTTTTTGTACACAACTAGTACTAAATTACACCTTTAATAAGAGCGCTTTATATACAAAAAATATAAAATTGTGTACACTATTTCCGAATAACAAACAGAGCTATTAGGTTTATAAAAATATAAATAGCGATTTAATATTTTAATATCCGAAATGCATATAACAGCTTAACAAACATGTAACGAAAATAATGCATTTTACCACAGAGAAAATTAACTCTTAAGTTAATTCGTATGTAATTTTATGCACTGATTACTTATAAATAGTATTAAATAATAGATATAAATATACATTAAAAAAATAAGAAAAGACCTTCAAATTTATGATTGTCTTGATAAAAATGTCTATTGAACTAGAATATATGGTCTATTCTATTAATAAATATTTTCAATATTTGGTGAAAATGACTTGAAGCGGGTTTTTTTGCAAAATTTTTTCTAAATTTTTTATTCTGAAAGTTTAAAAAAAAATAATAAAAAAAAAAAAAAAGTCAATTTTTTGTTTACTTTTTTTTTTTAAAAAAAAAAAAATCAAAAATTAAATTTTTTTTTTTTTTTAAAATTGTTCTTTTTACACGTAAAATATGAAACAAATCACTAAAAATTGCTATACTTAAATGGATGCATTATAGTGACGAAAAACTTGAAAAATAAACATTTTTTTATTTTCAAAATAAAAACACACCTGGTTAATATTCGTCAATTAATCTACAGAATGATTATTTTTCGTTCAAATTTCCCCTCCCTGTAAAAATATCTTATTATTTTAAGGGTAATTTCCATATTTTTTAGTTTGATTTATTCAGGATTTAAAAGTCCTTTTAAATAGTTATCGAAAAATTTTGATTTTTTCGTATGGCTTAGTTGTATTCGGTCATTGTATGCGATTAATATAAAAACCTACAACCATAATAAATAGGCCTTAAAATTTGGAGGTATTTTTACAAATTTTATTAAATGATTTACAATAATAGAAAAACCTGGACGGTAGAATGTCTAACGTAATTTTTTTTAGGCTATTACCATCGACTGTATTTACTATTATACTCCCAACCCTATCTGGTGGGAGGTAATGAACATGTTTTCAATTTTTTTTATTAGTTTTTAAACATTTATAAACACTGAATAAAATGTCTTCCCAAAATCGTGCTATTTTAAGTTGAGAGAGACGAAAGCAAAACAACCAGGGGTGGATTTACGCAAAGGCTGAGTAGGCTGAAGCCTAGGGCGGCAAATATTGGGGGCAAATTTACGATTATTTTTTTTTAATTGTAATCATAAATTTTTATAATATATTTAATGATTTTGCAGAAAAAAGGTTCGAAGAAAAATGTCAGTATAGGGTTTTGCTTATGATTAAATAATACATAATTCAAAAAAGACTTATTTGTTATACCATTTTAACTTATATTCTGTTTTTATAATTATGAGATTTGTTTGTTTTAAAGAATTGGAATTTAATTTTTTATATGTTTTACTTTTGTTTAATTTGTTTATTAAATGTTTATAAGAATTACTAGTAAAGTTTACATTCTTTTAATGCTAAATGATATCCAAAAAATATTTACATATTAGGGCGGCAAAAATATATTATGGGCGGCTGACTTTATGCATTTTCTCCTATATTGTATTATTTAAAATTTTAAAAAATAGTTTGCACAAAAAATATAAATTACCCAATCAAAGTTTAAAATCGAGGTTTTTAAAATGAACAATATTTTAACCAAGTTTGTTAATTCTTGTTGATATTAAAAAAGTTCGAACTCCCGGAATTTTATCCCCATTATTTATAATTTTAATTTAACGCTGAAAATGAGCCTTCGCGCGACATTTTTGGTTGCACGCTCGGCGTCAAAACCGAGTACTTTACATTGAATATTTTTTTTAGGGTATTAAATATGAATCAAAAGATTTTTAAAAATTATGGTGTTTTTAGAATACTTTAAAGAATTTATTTCCGTTGAAAATGTAACTTAAAATTAATTTTTCAACAAGCTAGACAATTGTTAATTAATAAAATTGTTTAAACTTTAGTCTTCACTGTACATAAAAAAAAATAATTATTGTATAATTCGATCCGCCTAAAATTTAAAAAATTTAATGTTGTTTACAAAATTTTTAATTTGACAATTTACCGGATTTTTATTTCTTGTTAAAGTTAAAAATTAAAAAAAAAAAATTTAAATTTTTAAAACTTTTAAACGTTATTTTGTTAAGTAGTATATAAAAAAAAAAAAAAATTTATAAAGCTTTTTTAATGTACAGGGTGTACAACTAAAAAGGGGGGATTCAAAAATATTTATCGAAAATGGGGAAAAAATTGGTTGAAAAGGGTCAAAAAATTAGCTGGAAATTATTTTAAGTTTTGAAATGGCCCGGGGGGGTATCGCAATCGTTTCTGTTTTTGCTATTTTAACCCAAAAAAAAATACCTGGTTTTAAAGAAGGTTTTCTAACCTTTTTTTTTTTTAACAATTTTTGCTTTATCTCTAAAAATAAAGGGGGGGGGTACAAAGGTTTTCCCCCAAACACCCCTTTCTTGAAACGGGTACGATTTTAACAAATTGGGCTTTGGGTTTTTTGGGTATAATTTAAAATTTTAAAGTTTTTTGTTCCCACGCCCAAGATTTTTGACATTCCAAGAAATGGTTAAATTTTTTTAAAAAAAATTAAAACATTTACAATTTTTTTTTTTTGAAAAAAGCAAAAAGCCAAAAACCCCAAAAACTCGATATCTTGTTCCCATTTATTTAGACCGGAAAATTTTTATCAAATCCAAAAAATAAAAAAACTACAAGAAATTTTAAAAAAAAAAAATGGGTATTTTAAAAAACCCTTATTTTTTATCTTTTCATCTAAATGGTACTTTGAGTTATAATCAAAAAAACGAATTTAGGGTTTACCTTGAAAAAACCGAAAATTGATTTTTTGATTATAATTAAAATTCATTTAAAAAAAATTTTATAACCTAAATTAAAGGTTTTTTTAAAAAAATAATTTTGTCATGTAATATTTTTGTACATATTGGTTTGAAAAAAATTTTTTTTTGGCCCCAAATTTTTGGTAAGGAAAAAAATTCCGGGTTTTTTTTGGAATTTATTTTTTTAAAAAAAAAAAAACAAACCCTTTAATTTTTTTAAAAATTAACCCTGGAAAATTGAAAAAAAACCCTTTCGGGAGTTAAAACAAAATTTAAAATTTTTTTTTATACCCAAAATATTTTTAATAGCCCGTTTTTCGGCTCGGTTTGAAAAATTTTTCGACGGGAAACCAATACCCCCCCCTTTTTTTTAGAATATAGCAAAAATTGTGAAAAAAAGGTTCGCCCGACGATCAGGATTTTTTTTGTTGGTTAATATGCAAAATTTAAAAACCTTTTTTAATTCAACGCTTGCGATTATTTTTTAAAACCGGCCCCTTTTTTTTGCACCCTTACAAAAAAACAAAGTTCTAAAAATTTTCTAATTACAAGTTTCTTCTTAAAAAAGTTTTTTTACGAAAAAAAATTTTTTAAAAATTTTTTTTTTTTAAATTTTTTTAATTTAAAACTAAAAAAAATTTAATTAATTTTTACCCCCCCCGAAATTAAATTTTTTCCTTAAATTTTTTAACCCCATTAATTTTTTTAAAATTTTCCCTTTTTTAAATTTTTTTAATTTCCCTTTTTTGGTTTTTAGTTATCCAAAAAAAATTTTTTTTTTTGTTTAATTTTAAAATTGAATTTTTTTTGGGAAAAAAAAACCTAAAACCCTTTTTCAGATTTGGATTCCGGGTCGAATAGCTATGCTCATATTTTCGAACCTTCAAATTTTTTGCAGGAAACACATTCTATAGACTATTGGGAACCCAAGGCTCAAAAAGATAACTTTTTTTCCAAATCTAACCTTTTCTTTTTTTAAAAAAATTGCATTTTTTTGTCTGGATTTAAAAAGATTTTGGATAACAAAATTAAAATACACAAAAAAAGTATAAAGTATATTCCCTTTTTAAATATTGGGATTGAGGGAATGTCGTAGAAGAACATTTGAAATATTTGAAGACTTTTGTTTCGACTTCCAAAAAGCATTTAACAGGCTAACTAAATCAGCAAAATCAACTAATCAAATACCTACATTTTTAAAAATTTTCTCACTCCCTTTTCATTTTCACATTTTCTTGCGGCTCTTTAAATCGATATAGCAAGAATGAAAGTAACTGTGCTAACACCACTTTAATCAAGACACACATTGCATAGGTCTAGTATGGGTAAACAATGGTGTGGTTTCTGTAGGGAGACATATGAGACAAAAATATTTATTCGTTACTTTATAGATTTACTTTTATCTTTATGGTTTTTTTTTGGGAAAGGGAATATAAATCATTTTAAAGTGTTTAATTGAAATTAAAATTTAAACATATCTTGAACAAAATACGTTTATGTAGTAATCTTATTAAAAAGGAAAGAGGGTAGGTGGATAACTACTGTTTGGGACATAAGGAGCCTTGCTTAACTCAGTCAGATTTTTTTGCATGGACATGTAAGTTTTTTTGGGGTTGGGGGCCCCTTGGGGGTTAAAAAAAAACTTTTTTTTTGTCTTAAATGATAGCTTGGAGTGTAAAAAATACGGGACAATCGGTTTTATACCCAGGACCATTTTCCTTCGCACTATTTTGGGGCTAAGACTAGAAGACTATCTGTGAAATGCCATGACTTTTATACGGCGGCGAACAAGAAGCTGACCCCGTTAGACTCCCGCCGCAAAATTGGTCGGGGGGAAACCACAGAAAAAAAAAGGGGTTTGAGAAATCCAAACCCGTGCTTTCTGAACGCAGCTATTTTCTTCAGTACAGTAGCGACAAACGCCTGGCCAATCAACTAATAAAAGCATATAAAAAAAAGGCGAATGCGCTGGTAGAAAATATAAATTTTTATTTCTACTTTTTTTTTTCCCCAATTCCAACAAAAATAAGATTTTGCTAAAATACATTACTTAACAACTGATTATTTTAATAAATAAGCATTTTAAGAAAAATTTCAGAAATTTTTTTTTTTAAAAGGGTTGGGAAAATTTTTTAAAATTCAAAAAATAAAGAAAAAAAAAAAATGTTATTATTAACAATATATTATAAATTAATTTGTTATAAATACAAATATTTTGAGAAAACCAGGAAAATTTTGGGACATTTGCCCCAAATTTTCAATAAACAACAACAACATAAAATTACTTCCCCAAAAAAACAGTAACAAAAAAAACATAAAAATAAAACATGAAATTTCAGAATAAATGAAAAATATTCTCTGATAACAACATAAATTCTTATACCTGAGATAACACAAGGCAAAATAAAATATATTAAAAAAATTAACCATAAAACTTCTAAAACTACAGCCGGGGTTGGATGAAAAAATTTCTAAAACTGTCACAGCCGGGGTTGGATGAATCATGCAAAAAGGTTCCTATAAAACAAAGAAGCTAGGCAGTATTCGCTTTTTAAAAAACAGACTAAAAATACATAAAAATATGATGGGGGGAACTTTTGCTATTAATTTAGGCAAAGACAGAAGCAGACAGCGGGCAAAAATATATAAAGAATTTAAATTAATGTGGTAATTGAAAAATAAACATAAATATTTATAATAAATGGTAAAAATTATTTTTTTAAAAAATTAGGTTAAATATTTCAAAAAAATTCGGTCTGAACAAAGAGTCTGAAAAAAAGCTTGCAGTAAGGTTCGAAATATTGTTGCCTAAAAAAATTTTTTTAATTTTATTCTTGTAAACATTCTCATCCAAATATTTGTAAATATCAGCATGTAGTCTGTTTACAAAAATTACCAAAGCTTCACTAGCAAATTTAACCCTTTGTTCGCTATCAAACTCTTTAAACATTACAAATAAATGCTTGCCCCGGTTCCTCCACTAAAAAAGATTACTCTGACAAGTTAAACATAAAAAATTAAATTTTGTAAATAAGGTATAAAATAACATTTTTTAAAAAAATTTTAATTTTGGGTTGCCCCAAGGTTCGAGAGGTAAATTTTGAAAAGAATCGAAACATTTTCCGTAACTGTGTTCTTTTAAAATGGAATTCATAAAGGGTGACCAAGGTGCAGCTCTATATTTTAAGCGAGAAGGATCCTCAAAAAATTTTCATAATTTAATTTTGAACAACGGTCCTCACAAACATACATTTTTACAATCTTTTGGGGGAATTTTAAATACATTTAATTTTCCAAGCTTCAACGAAAAAGGGTCTCGAAAAAAAATGAAACTTTTTTGTTCTTAAAATCTGTCCCACAATTTTACTATAATAGGCGTTTCTGCAACATGGATAATTACAAAAAAAATTTAGCCTACATGCTGTGTTGGTGCCATTGCCAAATATTTACAAAAAAATCTTGGTTTAATATCGAAGGGTTACTACAATATTTAAATAACATATTTTTCCTTATCATTTTTTCACAATAGTGTGGAAAAAATAAGAACCAAATTTAAAACCAAAAAAAACAATTTAAAACAGTCAACCCAAAGTCAACACTTACAACCCAAATACTAGAATAGAAACACAAACACAACACAACACGGGGATTTAGGGTTTAAAAAAGGGTATAAATAATTCTCACTTCTCATTGGTTAAAAAAAAAAAACGTTTCGCCATCTAGAAATTTACTACCAAGTTACTACAAAGCAAAATATGGAAAAATATCTACTTATTCCCTGGCAATGATATAATTGTCAAATGTCACTTTTTCCAGTATCCCCATAAGAAGTTGGCCAGGCGTGGGGCCAGCCTTAAAGAAGCCAAAAAGCACGTGAAGAAAGAGAACGCAAACCCGGAGTTCAACGTTCTGGGATTGCTACTGAAGGTTTTGCATAAATTTCATTGGAAACATGAAGTTTTTCTCGAAACCATGTTTTTCAAGTCGGGCGAAAACAAATGTCATATTTCTGGTTGATTAATCGACTGGATCTTTTTGTAACTTATTTAAAATACTTTTTTCTAGTAAAGTAGGTACCTGAGCTTTTTTTCTTCTATCTTTATTTTTTTCTTGTAATTAACGTTTATATGTGATATTTTCCCCTGAAAATTAGACCATGTTTTACCACCGCGCCATTTTGATAAAAAATAATATTATTACAATCAGCCAGGTACTTTACTAGTTTAAACATTCCAGTTTATGAAACTTTTATCGATTTTGTCCCAGGACGACCTCCGGCTGCAAATCGTTTTCGCCCACAAACTGCTTCACGTCGGGGACGCCATCACTTGGACGACTGCAGCCCCATCTCGCTGCCCATTGAGAAGGAGTAAATGGGGGAAAATATTATTTAAAAGACTGTCAATAAAATGCTATTTCGTTTTTTGTTAATAACAATTGCAATTTTTATTGGCACAAAAAATCCTCAAAACGCCTTTCTTAGAATTGTATTTAGCGTCGAATATCGCTCATTTTTTTCGGAGCGAAGTCACAGAAAACACACTTCTCGACTAGACTAACAGAAATGACTCGATGTATTCTGAAAAGGCGAGTCACGAAATATCTTTGTTATATAAACTTGCTGTTCTGTTTTTTTTAAGATGCTCGAACGAAGCAGAGGAATTAAGGGCCCGGATAATTCTTTGCTATGTTTTTACCTACGTTGCTTTAACATGGCAAGCTGACAAAAAAATTGCTTTTTGCCAAAAATGTATTCAATATATTATTTAAAATATAAATTATATAGTAAATTTTCAACCGTATGTTGGACTTACTTATAACTTAATATTTATTGTAAAAATTTGCAACAGAATACAGAATCGTACCGAGATGTTTAGTCATAGGTTAAGTTTTAAATTTTTTTTAAAGACCTAGTTGTTCTTATTTTAATTAGTTCTTATTGGGTTACTCGCCTGGAAAGTTTCTAAAGAATGGGACCAATTCGGTCCTGGTTCCGAGGTATAGCGAACTGTGTGTGCTCAGTCTTATTGCCCTTATGAACTGGCAGATCGCCTGAAACAGAAAAATGAAACCTCCCTCCCCAAAAAAAAAAAAACAAAAATTAAAAAAAAACTTATCAAGATGAACTTAAATTAAAAAATAAATAAATTTGTACTAATTTTGGTCTAAAATTTAGAAAATTCTAAAAAAATTTAAAATTATCTATGACGTTTTGCCATAAATGACATATTAGCAAATGGATTTGCAAGCCATATTTGTTTTATCGATTGTAGTGGCGCAAATATACTTTTTTAATATTTAACATCCCTATAAACTTTATTTTATAGTTTGATTGTTTTATTACAATTGGTAGAGAATTCTTATTTTATTTTATAATAGTCAAAATAAATTCTGTCATCATGTCAAAAAATTTCCCCTATAATTCGCTAGAAAGAAAGAATTTGGATAAAATATATGCGTTGCCATGGTATTAAAAAAAACTTATTTTGGTAGTTAAAAAATACTGGTGTAAAATTTTCTCTAGTAATAACACAAGAGATTAAATTATTTTCGGAAATTTTTTTGAGCTTATCAATGTTTTAAAAATTATTTCTATTTCTAAAAATATATTATTATGCAGGATGTCCGTAAAAGGTCTTTACAAAAACCTACCATATATTCTTAAAACCAAAATTAGCCGATTTAAGTACCTTACCTTACCTTAGTACAAAGTCGCTTAGTTTGGGCACTAGGCGGCGCCGAAGTGACAATTTTAAAATTGTTTTTTGGATTAATTCAAAAACTGCTTACACTATTTTTCCAAAATTTGGTAGGTTGGCATAGCTTTATGGGGCAAAAAATCCATGTTACAATTATGATTAATATCACTCCATGGGCGTAGAACCTGGGTTTTTAATAATTGCTTGTTTCAGATTTCTATGCCAATGGAACAAGAGGTGTGTGGGTACAAAATTGGGATTAACCAACTTATTTTGTACAAAACATGTAGTTTTGATAAGACTTGATTTCTCTAAGGGTTTTCGAGAAATTTGCATTTTAAAAATTTGCAGTAGTTTTTACTACAAAATCAAGTGCCACATGTTTAAAAAAACTCATTACATATTAATTAGACCAAAATTAGCCCAGTGAAGCAATCTTATCTCGGTATGAAGTTGCTTAGTTTGGGAACTAGACGGCGCTAAAGTGACAATCTTCAAATGGTTTTTTTTAATTAAATTTAAAACGGTCAATACGATTTTGCCAGAAGTTGGTATGTTGGCTTAGTTTTATCGGACAAAAAAAACTTTTATTAAAATCATTAGTAAAATCAATACATGGGCGTAGTACGCTAGATTTTAAAGTACTAAGTAGCTGCGTAAAAAAGTGTCTTCTTTATTTTTAAGTACTTAGTCTAAAAACAAAAACAAATTTAACATACTAGATTTTTTTTTCTTAGTTTAAAAATTTCCACTTTTTTAACGCCATTAAATTGGTATCGAGTTTTGAAATTTTACTTACATTTAAACGACTTCTACAATTTCCAAGTACCGCATACTTACTCAGAAATTTGTAGAAGCCTATTTACTTATTGTTTCTACATTATATTTAATTATCACAATGGGTCTGTTTGTTATTCAGAAATAGTGTACAGTATTTTATACTTTTTGTTAGTAAAGTGATTGTTATCGAGGGTGTAATTTAGGTGTTTGTTATTAGATTCTGATGTAACTGTCATTTTACTATACTGGTGGTAGTGAAATTTTACCAAATAAGTAATGATTTACTTACAAAAAGTGTAAAATATTCTGTTTCTAAATAATTAACAGAATTTCTGATACTCGTATGAACAATCTGTATATCCCTACATAGTAAATCAGAATAAACCTTGCTAGTACTTATAGGCTAAAGTAAGCGGTATTTACGAAAGAATCCGTATTTTAATAATAAAAGTATCTTTAAAAAAAGTTATACCAGGTAAATATTTTATAAAATAATTTTTTGATAAGAAATTTTAAAACAATTCGACGTCATTCTTAGAAAATTATTGTGACTTCTACAGGCAATTGGGAAAAAAAATACGGTAAGTTTTTTTTTAGTTTATTTTCAGTTATAATTTTCGTATATGAAATTTGTTGTTGAATTTTTTTTGAGGGTGGGGGAAAGATGTTTAATTTTGTCTACTTAAAAAAAACCATAAAAAAAAAAAAATTTTTATATCTCACAGATATAATTTTGATTTAAGATCTGAGTATTATAAACATTGTAACTGATAAACTTTCTATATATACTTATCAGATTGTTTTTTTTCGTTTTTTTCTTCGACTTAATTTTATAGCATTGCTAATTGTATTTGCATTAAAAGGGGCATTTTTAATTTTTTAAAATTTAAATTTTCAAATAGGGCTTTTTAAAATGGCTTATAATTACCTATTAGTTATTTTTTTTAAAGTAGTACTTTGTGTTTTCCTTTTTTTTTAATTTAAAAAAAAAATTTTTTTGTATAGTTCTACAAAGTGTTTTAAATTTCAATCCTAACAATGAATTGTAAAGAGTGTAAAGGGTACAGGTTCCATTAAATACCAAAGAATATGCCATCAGGACACTGAAAAAAAAAAAGAAATCGATAAAGTAAATAATCAGAATCGTTCATATATTTATATAACTATAAAAAATTATAAACTAAATTGTTTTTTTTTTTTTATTTTTTTTTTCTGTGTAATAAAAAGGGGGCATCAGTTTTTTTAAATAAAATTTTTTTTTTTGGGGGGGCCCTCATCGACTTATTTTTTTTTTTAAACAAATTTATTTTTTTTTTTTTTTGCTTTGGAACCTTTTTATATTAAGTTTTTTTTAAAAAACGATATTATAGTTAAGACTATTGGCAAAAAAATTGACACGGTTTTCTAAAATTTTAATTATTTCTGGGGATTATGAATGAGTTTTGTCGTTTAATAACAAAAACACAAATTTCTGGTTTGAAATACAATTTATTATTTAATATAATCGACCCGAACTTTAATGCACTCCTTTCACTGATTTTCAAATTTTTTGATTTAAACTCTGAAGTGAGAATTCGGAAGACTGTCAAAATAAGCTTCCACGGCTGCTATAACCTCTTTTTTTAATTAAAATCTTTTAAATGCACAAATTTTTTTAAGCTCTGAGAACTGCTAAAAATCAGAGGAAGCTAAATCTGGCAAATAGAGTGAATGTTGCAACAATAGTACTTTAATTCACTGAATTTTCGCGATGGTTTATTTAGGCTGTGTTATTGGGTGCGTTGTCTTGGTGAAAAGTGTCTTTTTCTTCTGTGAACCAGATCTTTTCTTACAAATTTCCATATTCTACTCGTCCAAAAGTTACGATAATAACCTAAATTATGTTTTTTAACAAGTTTAAAGGTGATTCAGGAACAAAATTCCTTATGCATCCAAAAGAACTAATGCTAACACCTATTTGGTGGAATTACTAAGTTCATATCACTCTCTAGCTTCATGTTGATGATCTAAGGCTCGCTTACAGTGATAAAATGATGAACAAAATAATTTTTATTCTTTCCAAGTCTCCAAATGTTGCTAAAAAAAAACCCATTCGAAAGGGTTTTTGTTCTGTTATTAATGCATTGTGTACACAACTTTCTTAGACTCAAAGCTTCAGCCAAATTATTGTTCACACTGTCTTAGGAAATCCCTAGAGCTACTTAATCTTCCTCGGTTAATCGAGGATTTTTCAAAATTACATCCTGTACTTTTACAATTTTTGGTGTTCATACACTTTTTGGGGGTTCTTCTCGTAAATCGTCTTGTACGACCGCCTTTCAACTGTCCGCAATCCATCTTTCTACTGTCCTGTAAAAAGTCCTTTATACACCTCGATTAATTCTTCATGGATTTATTTAAGTGTTACACATTCCATGGATTTTTTTTATTGCACGAAATGCAATTTTTTTCCTTGTAAAAATTTTAGCACGTAAACTTTCAACAATTGTCAATATACGAATGAATTGACAAATCTACATAAAACATCACATATAATCATTAAAAAGTATTTTTGTTTTTTAAGAAAAAATAAAACGAAAAATTTAAAAGCGCCAAGTCTTTAAGTCTCATCTAACGAAAAAACTTACTAAACAACCAGTTGCTTTATTAGGATTTATCATTTCAACTCTAAAATATTTTAAAAAACAGGGGACAGAGGCTAAATTGCTCCGTTTCTATTTGCTGCAATTTAGTCGGTCAAATAGATTTAAAAAGATAGAAAACTTCAGCCTTTACACTCCTATGCTATTCCGAGTTAATTCACATGCAGCAAATAGCAAGGAGATATACCTACTTTCTCAGTATGGATGGAAGCAGTACCATATAACAAATTCTTTATTCTTCTTTCTTCCATATAGCAACTAACTCTAATTTTTAATTACCTATTTTAGATTCCATTCTAAAAATGAACGAGAGGATAGTGATTATCTTTCTTTGTATTGCACAAGCCTATGCAGGATGTCCTCATAACTGCGAGTGCACCACAACATCAGTGTCATGTATCAATAAAGATTTGGAATTGGTACCAGATTTAAACTTTCTGGAGACAAGACCAGTTATATTGGATTTTCTGGTAATAATTTAATTTTTGTAAGTGCAGAGGATTTTGGCTTCACAAATAATGAGGAAGTCAAAGAAATATACCTAAACAATTCTAACTTAGCTGATATCGGATCTGGTGCATTTGATGAGCTAGAAAATTTGCAAGAACTTTATTTAGGGCAAAATTATTTAAACAACGTATCGGAGTTTTTAATTGAACAGTTAGACAACATGGTTTTATTGGATTTGTCAAATAACTATTTTAATGGTAACATGCCGGTTATCCGATCAAAATCCTTAGAAGTTTTGGTGCTGGTTAATTCTAAAATTACAAATATTCCTCTCGAATCATTAAAATACTTGCCATATTTAAAGCTTCTATTGCTTCAAGAAAACAACATTCAAACTTTAGCTGTCAATGTTTTTGATAAGTATGTAGTAAACTCCCTTTTTATAAGACTTTCTTACAACTCGTGGAAATGTACCTGTGATAATATACGAACATTTGAAGTACTGGATCAGAAAAACTTTATTGATTCCTCAGATCCATATCAGTGCATTTTGGATAGCAACAATATGATTGATATTTTTGGCAAAAATAACGCTATAGAAACGATTTCGAAACAGTGCAATAATAATGATAAAATTAACGATTTAGAAAATACTTTTGGAGGATATTACGAAGTACGTGATATGGTGAACGAAGAAAGAAATGGGCTTAAAACGTTACGATCCCATAAGGACACACACACAGAATCAAATGAGGTTCAGTATGATGATCATTATGAATATAAAGAACTCGACATAAAAGAAATGAATGATAAAGATTTGGAGACTGCACGAACTGACACTTGTTGGGAACGGTTTACAGATTTATACTCCAGTAACAACTACTTTATACTAATATTAATTTCAGCGATAGCTAGTTTTGTTATAGGTTTTACAGGTGGTGTAGTATTTTGTAAAATATTTTATAGGTTTAGATATAAAAAGATGGAACAAAGTTCAGATAGTCAGGTTTACTTACTTCGGGTTTAAAAGTCAAGCTTTCGGTAGTAGTAATAGGTATTATTTATAAGTCGGTATTCGGTATTGTATTACAAAATGTCGGAAGATTGTGGCTAAAATAAAAATAACATCACAATTTTATAAAAAAAAATTTCTTAAACCTTTTTTGCATAGAAAAATCTTATAAGTCACCGATGAAGGCCGCTTTTGTTTGTGTCAAAAAAAAATTTGTTTGTTTTTTTAATTAAATGTATCTCTAAAGTTTCTTTGATATAAAATAAAAATTCTTTCAAAAATTGAGCTCAATATTTCAAAAATTGAGCTGCTGCATAGGGAGGTCCCCTTTTCCATTTAAAATACATGGGACAAAATTTTTCTTTCTAATTTTCAAAGTAACTAAATGATTTTTTTTCAAATTTTGGTTTTAACTGTCCTATAGGAAATTTAATTCTCTACAAAACTGATCTTTTATGTTTTTTTTTAAACTGAATAGAAATAAAGTTACAGAGCATAGAAATTTTTAATGATGAAGTAATGAGAATAATTTACTTTTTAACAAAGATAAAATTTATTATATATATATATATATATATATATATATATATATATATATATATATATATATATATATATATATATATATATATATATATATATATATATATATATATATATATATATATATATATATATATATATATTATTTTATTTTTTGTCAATAAATCACAATAAAACACTGTTTTGACGAGATTTAATTATGTTTAGTAAGTAAACAGTGATATTCTTGTATTTAAAAAGTCAAAATAAAATAGAATAAAAATTGTATTCTTGTTAAAATATTATATTATATTATAAGGATTAAAAGTGCATCTTTTTTATGAGTAAAAATAAGCACTTTTAGTCCGTATGATATACAATTTTTTCTCCAACCAAGTCAAAATTAATACATTTAGTTATTCAAAAGAGCTCAAATGCAATTGCTTTTAATCCTAGGATTAAAAGTACACATTTTTGTACGGTATGAGAATTAATAGCTTTTGCACCTGAAAATAGTACAAAAATGTCAACATTTTTGACGGTTGGAGAAAAAGTAAATTATGCGTATTATTTCATCATTAACAATTTCTTCCCTTATTCTATGCTCTGTAAGTTTATTTCTATTCAGTTTAGGGAAAAAACATAGGAAATCTATTTTTTAGAAAATTTAATTTCCCAGAAGATGGTTAGAAACGAAATTTAAAAAATCATAAAGGGGACCCCCCTATGCGCCAGCTCAATTTTTAAGATATTCAGCTCAATTTTTGGGAGAATTTTATTTTTATATTGAAGAAACTTTAAAAAATATATTTAATCAAAAAAAAAAATTTTTTTACAGTCTATTCCACACATGGAAATAAAATTTTAAAAAATGCTTTCTGGCTAGAGTTTTTAAGGGTGTAATCCTAAACTTTGTTTCTCTTATAAAGTGGCAACTTAAACTTTTTCATCTTGAAATTTCAAATTTTGGTAGGATGTACCCCTATTGAGTAATCAAACTTGAAGAAATTTTAAAAATATTACACATTAAATTCGGTACATCCTGTGTATACTAGATACCTTTATAGTTTAGAGTCGTCGCCAATAGTAAAGAGTACAATGACGTCAAATGCGCACAAACCGATATTCACGGAGGCAGCAACACGTGGGTCAGTGCAGTGTGTACTATCCGAACATCGGCATCGGTAGCGTGTTTATATTGATGTGAATATTACGAAACTAAAATTATTGTGTGTTTATCTTTGAACTTTTATGTGTGTTAGTGTGATTTATTAATTGTTTGACTGTTTGGTGAGTTTCTGTTCCGATGAACCTTCTCTATTTCATTTTATTTAAGGTATATTTACAGTAGATTCTTTGGTAATTGTTTACAAAACGGTTTTCTGCTATTTTAACGCCGCCGCCACTGCCATTTAATATCGAAACCTGCTGATGACGTCAAAGTATTCTTTACTATTGACAATTACTCTACACTACGACCCTTGAAATTTATTGATTCATATAAAACATCTTTTTGTTACACTAATATAATAATAACGGTATAATTCCTGTATTAGCTTCAATGTAGTTTTTTGGATACTCCGTGTGTGTCCTTTATCGATATTAATCCTTATTAATAAAAATAACTGTAAACGTACCTCCGATGTTTAATTTTTAAAATAACAGAAAAAATTATCTTTTTATTTTAATTTCTTCAGGGTCGCATTCTGATTTTACACTTGTTCAGAACTTTGCGAAGATTTTTAACCATTTAACTCTCAGAGTTCACCATTGCCAACCTAGAAATAATTTTGACAACTTGAAACAAATTATTAATACCAATTTTGCAATCTATAAATAGAATTAAAAAACTCAAAAGTACTTTTAGTTCTACTAGTTTAAATGTTTTAGGGAACATTAATTTGCTAACGACTAGTGGATTAAAAAAGAATTCTTCTTTTAGAATTTTTAAAAAATCTTTTTAGTTTATTTAAGATATTCTAATAAAAAGGAAAAAAAAATTTTAAAATATAAATACTGCCCTGCTTTGCTATTTGGTTCTTAAGAAGTTGTTGAAAAATGAATATATATGAACTTGTGATGTGATTTTGGCGTCTACTACATGCTCCGACATTTTGTCATACACTTAAATACTCTGTACCTATGTAAGTAAAAATTATTTATCTATAAAACTGAATTAAAGGGTCAAGAATAAACTATACAGGGTGTTTCTTAAACATTGATAAAAAAAATCGTTGTGTGATTTCTGAGGTATTTTTATGAAAAAGGTTCCTATTACGTTTGTTAAAAATTATTCCTACAGGAGCTGCACCACGAATTTTTAGCAATGTTTAGGCAACACCCTGAATATAACTGAAATGGACTATCAACTTCTGAAATTGGAAAGAATAAATACATTGTCAATTTTTTAAAATTGTAAAAACAAAATTGTTTTTATTTGGGAAATGAAAAAATGAAAAGATATATTTAATACTGAGCATTCTGAAGTTGACTCTATTTCCGGGGAAGTTGAAAAGGGTTTTACTTTTAGTTTTAGCCTTAAAAGCTTCGTGTTACAACCATATTGTATTAAATTCTTCTTTGGCCTTCTAATACAATTTTAATATGGGTAAACGACCCTATTGGGAATTGCTTGTCGTATTTTTAATTACCTAATTACCGTGCAGGAAATTATTTCCCTATAGGGAAGCTAAATTATTTTACTTTAAAAGACAACACATATTTAAGGTTCAGGTTTTTCGTAACTAATTGCTACTGGTTGCCAAAATATCGATATTTTCTTATTTTTAAGGTCTGTTTTATAAACAATGTAGTCATATTTATAGTTGAAACTATTTTTTATTAGTTTTCTATAACAAAAGTCATATATACATACATACGTATATTTTGTAATAAATAAAATTAAACATTTACAAAGTGTTTTCTTTACGTCTTAAATAATAAAAATTATTTATAATTTAATAAAAGTAGAGTATGTGTAAAATAGATAAAGACAATAACATATTAAAATAAAAATAAAAAACATATGTAAGACAGTCTACATAACATTTGATTATTATAAATGCACAGAAATCAGCGAATATTTTAAAGGTCATTCTGATTTAGTAAGTTACTTTTAAAACGCCTTTAAAAAATAACTGCCAAAACTAGTCACTGGATTGGTTTTTTAAGTTATACAAGTAAACCTTCCTATTTTCTAATTCAAATTTACCCTATTACCTACCTAAAAATTAATTAAAACATTACAAAACAGCCAATAAAGTGCTTTAAATATTATGTTTGGTTTCCATAATTTTAATAGGGTAAAATTTGAAGAACATCATATTTAAAAATAATTTAAAAAATGGTTAATTTTTTTAATTAGTTAAATTAACCACACTGTTTCTGAAATAATAAGGCTTCCCCAAGTCTTTTATCTAAAAGACTGGGTAACTATTTCTATATGGGAACGGATAGGTAAGTTATGAGCTATGCTATTAATTTTATATCTCCATTAACGTATCTTTTTAAAGCTATAAAAGCTGTTTCGTACTGCGGATCAAACGCAGTCCCAACTACTTATTTTATTTTTATACCGTCAAATTTTTGCAATGCATAAATTGTTTTTTGATGTAATTGCACTTAATGCGGCGACCACAAGTGAGGAGCTTTGGAGCAAAACCGAATAAATCCACTTTTTATGAAAATTGAGTTAGCGGCGAATATCGACTCATTTTATTAAAATACATGATATAAGCTACACAGTACCCAGCAAAAACGAATAAACCTCGTAAATTTCAGCCGAGATATCCATGTTTTCGTGCAAAACCAAAAAACCAAGATTAGTTCAAAAGCGAATAAATCCAAAATAATAGGAGCTTGAGTAGTTACCTGTTTGTATTTAGGCTACTAGTTGCTAGATGGCAATAGATGTTCTGTAGGGGAATTAAAATAAGCCTAGTTACCAATCTTGTGTATGGTGTCCATTGTCCAACACTGCAATACTGTTTGGTCTGGTAATGTAGACAAACAATAAACGTATTTTTGTTCTGTATTGTAGCCGTTGGTGGCAGATATTTATCATTTTAAGTTGAAGATGTTTTAGAGATACATCAGCCGTGAGTGATATCAATGATGGGAGCAGAATAAGAAAAAGGGCTGAGAAAAGCAAATAATAAGGAAACGTGGAAGGTAATTTTATTTATTTGGGTTACGTATTATACGAACTAGTTAATTCTATGTTAGACTAGGAAAAGGTAGCTTATTCGGAAAACTGTACTGTACGAAGGTTTTTGTTACAGGTACCAAGACCAGATCCGGATTTAACAAAATTCAGCGACCGTGTTCATGATAATAAAACTTATCAGTGCAAAAAGTCAAAATATCAGACATTAGGGTAATAAGAAGTAAATTATGACGTTCCAGATAAAAACGCAAGATTGAAACTTTGCCACATGATAAGTGTTTCTCACTGTAAGGAAGAGACCTGTAAAGAACAATCTGACAACGAACAAGGGCAGCCAATTTTTTTAAAAGTTAATGCAAAATCAACAAAGGCAGTTAAAGTTTGCAGAACCTTTTTATGGCAGCAGTGGGCGTTAAAAATTGCAGATTGTTTACTTTGTGCAAAATTATTGATTCAGGGCAGGTCCCAAAGAAAATCGTGGGGAGACCATGTTTCGGAAAAGTTTGTCCAAGCGGAGAAGGTGTACGAATTCATAGGCAAATTGAAGGTTATCGAAAGTCATTAGATCGTAAAAAGTCGAGAAGAGTTTATTTACCGGCCCATTTAAGTATTAGAAAATTACAAAAATTTATAACACACAGGTTGAAAATCAGTACCAGTAAAATATTCAATGTTTAGAAACGTTTTTCTTACTAAATTCAACATTGGATTTTCGTCTCCGGCTTCCGATACCTGTTCCCAATGCACGCGTCTTAAACATCTGGTTAAATCAGAAAAAGACCAGGCAAAAAAATACTCTATATGACCGAATATCGAGTTCATAAAAAAGAGCCAAGGCTTTTACGACCTTTCCAAAGAAGAGCCAGAAAATTCATTGACGTTTTGTTTCGACCTGCGCAGGTACAGCCTTTACCACGCACTCCTATATCTGATGCGTTCTATTCGCAACAAATAAGTCTCTACTCTTTTCTGTGTTGCCATGAGCTCAAGAAATCCTACTTTTATATTTGGACAGAAGACCAGTGCGAGAGGCGCCACAGAGATTGGATCGCTTTATTTGATTATCTAAAGTCATTGGACTTGACTGGCATAGCTCAGATTAGATTGTTCTGTGATGGAGGGGCCAAAATAAAAACTCCCACATCATCCATATGTTAATCTTTGGCTCCTAAGGTTTTCTCCTGATAATGTTACCGAAGTTGTCATCACTTTCCCTGTGAGAGGTCATAGTTTTATGCCCGCGGATAGGGTCTTTGGGCGTGTGGAAAAAATATTCAGAAAAAATCCAACCATTTTGTCTAAAGAAAATTATGTCAGTTATTATTTAAAGGCTGGAAATGTGAAAGTTTTAGGGAAAGATTGGAACATTTTTGATATAAAGGAGCTTCAAAATTACCTTAATAAAATTACTGGAATATCTGACTTAAAACGCATCTCTATACAAAAAAAAAAACACAACAAAAAAATGGAGAAATTAAAATATTAATGGCATGCTTTCAACACTACCGATTTGAAGCCCAATCAGAAGTTTGCAAACCTGTTTACAAAAAAGGAAAAAAACCTTGAAACACTTTTCCATCAGAAGTTCAGTTGGAAACAACATTCCACAAAAAAAAGATACAAAGTGTAAAACAATTTATGGAAAAACAATTCGGAAAAAAGTGGGAAAGTGACAAAAATTTTGAATGGTATAAAAGACTTTATGTGAAAATCAAGAACAAACTAAGAGGAGGAAGAAGACAAAACATGAATGAGTGCGACTGTTTGAGGAGGAATCTGCGTTGCATATTTAAGGTGATTACAATATAGTTTACACTTTAAAGAGAAACTGCTATTTTTTAATACTATTTTAAAACTTATTATTATTTATCTGAGAATTATTTAGGAATTAACATTTGTTTTTAAATAGTTACAAAATTGCTTTTGTTTTTTTTTATGTTTCGTTAGCCATTCAGAGCTTTTAAACAATAAAAACATTATTGTTATTAATTTTTTTTATTTAATACCTTTTTTAAACTTATTATTTTTCATATATGAATTATTTAGGAAATTACATTTCGTTTTAGTTCATTTTTATGTTTTCGTAGCCATTTTAAACAATAAAAACATTGTTATTAATGTTTGTCAATACAGTTTAGCAAAACCAAATAAATCCAATGAATTGAGCAAAACCGAATAAATCCATTTTGTTTTTATCATAATTTTGGCAAACATAATATTTTAAAATTTTAATGCAGGGAAGTTAAACTATTTTGGCACCAATAGTTTTTGATAGCAAAACAATTGAAAATGCTATTGCTTTTTGCGCTGTAGAAAAATCGTCTTTTCCCAAAAATTGCTTATGGTGGATTTATTCGGGTTTGTTCCAAAGCTCCTCGTGTCCTGTTTCGCTGTAGGACAGCTAGTTGTTAAACAGGAAAATAGTCCAGTAAGACCTGAAAGTACCCAAAGCTATAAATAAATCTGTACAGTTTTTATTTGTAGCGCAATTCTTACGTCTTTGCGGATGCTTTCGAGCGAAAAAAAGTTTATCACGATCCCGACGTGGGAACCCGCTGAAGTCCCAATAATGAGTTTCCCGCGAATATCTGCCAAAATATGCGAATTAGATAATTTTTGTTTAGACAAAAAATGAAGATCACATCAAAACCTACAAAAATGGTCCTAACCATTTTTTTTTGCAACACCAATATTTTTCGCACACTGGACAGATCTTCTAGAACTCCGGAAACTGCTAAAAAATACAGATGGGCTAAACAATTTTTTATCAAAACGCAAGAAAGATGGTAAAGGAAATTTTCTGGGATCATTAAACACTTGATAAGGTCTCATTATAAAAAAATGTTAATAACAAACCATTTTTTTTAAATATCAACAAATTTATGAAATATTGTGAAAAAAACTTTGACCGCTTTTTTTAATATTCTAGAAAAAATCAGAATGGACCCAAACTCATATGCAATGATAGGTACGGATTTTCCCATTCCGATGAACTTTGAATAATAAAAAATGTAGATTATTACCCGAGTAATGGAACAATTCGTCCGCCCGCTTATAAGTGAATCCATGAAGATAGCGGGATTCTAGCTGTAGAGCGGCAGCTGAAATGAGGGGACTTTTGGGTCCCGTTATCTCGAAAACTATCGATTTCTCGCAAAAAATTATAAGAACCATTTTTGTAGATTATTAGGCGATCTTCACTTTTTGTCGAAACAAAAATTCTCCAATTCGCATATTTGGGCAGATATTAGCGGAAAACCCATTTTTCCAGCCTTGAGGAGCCATTTTCAGCCCTTTCCCACCTGTGAATGTTGATAAACTTTTTTTCCCTTGAAAGCATCCCCAAAGACCTAAGAATTGCGCCACAAGGAAAACTGTACAGATTTATTTACAGCTTTGTCCCTTTATTTACTGGACTAAAAGGAAATTATCTTTTTAAACATTTACAGTACATAAATATGGCTAACCACGAAACACCTGTCCAAGCTATGTCTTTTATAAATCACTGTACCAATAAGGAATTTTAGTGCGGTTTCAATAAGCAATTTTAGTGCGGTTTTGGTTGGGATTATCGTAGTGAATACTCTTATTTAGGATAAATACCTTGTATATTACTGTATTTTTTATTCTACAGAAAATTTTATACTTTCGTTTTCCCAGACAAATTGTCGTAACTGACAAAAAATCAAAAATTGAGTTAAGTTACCCACAATATGTATTTTAATCCGTTTTTTATTCTAACGATGTATCGTAATTTTATCTAAAATAGCTTTCCTAATATCGATGAAACTAAATGTGGCGTATCTGACATAACTGAATTTAAATTTCACACCAAGTGACTTAGGTAACGTAATACACAGAGAAATATCCCAGAAGAGAGAAGCAAAGGGATTAAGAAAAGTGGGAAAGAAATCTGGTTTCAGTGACTTCAAATACTGTGGAAGAAAGACATCTTAAGGATCGATGCAACGGAAAAATTCGTAAGGAATATGGAAAGCGATGTAGAGAAATAAGTGATCAGCAACTTCCGAAATTTCCACTTGTGTATATAAAGCTCTAGAATACTTCCCTGTTCATAGAATTGTTTTTTTATTTTCGACAATGATGTTTTATGCAGAACATAGATTTAAACAAACTAAAATATCTCTTTGGGATTTTTCGAAATCACCATGGCCAAAATGAAGGTTATCCTGCCCGTAACGCTAAAAGCACTGCTATTTCACAAAGATGATGGGCAATTATTCCCTATTGTTTTTTAGCCAAACAAAAAAAATCACAATGTTATAGCCCTGACTTTTACCTATCTACAATATAAATAACAAAAAATCACACATATTGACGTAACTCGAAATATCTAGAAAATATTTTTTTTAGATTTAATTCTGTATAAGTTCGACGTTTTCCCAGCTGTATGCGAAAAGACCAGTAAAAAACGATACAGTTTGTATAATATTGTTGGAGAAATTACAACTTTGGTTTTTTTTGCTTTTTGCAAAATTTATAAAATGTTAGTTACGACTCTTCGTCTGGAAGGTGACGATATGTATAGTGTTATATGCATATGTCTCAAAGTTGAGAGAAAAAGATGGTTGAAAAGATCGGACTGTGGGAAAGCAGAAAATACCGAAAACTGCTCCTCACATACCATTTTCTTGTTTTATTTTTATAATATGACCTATCAGACACATCAACATTGAAATCTACAGACAATTTTAAATATTTTTTATGTAAATGGCTAATTCATTAATCTAACGGCTACCTAGATACATGCATCCAAAATTCGACTAGAAACTGTGAGAGTACACTTATAACTTACACAGGTCCACAAAAAAAGTGGTGTGTGCTGGGTGCCGGACTAAGATTTCATGGCGTATTTTTTTCCGCTGAACAGGAATCTGAAGTCGAAATTGTGGGTCAAACAGCAAAAAATCGAGAAAACCCCAAACAGAGTACATTCATCGGCAGAAACTAGCTACCACGAAATGTTTGGACTACGACTATATAAGCTATAAGAGGTACCAAATCACTCAAAATTTGCAGAAAAAAAAAATAATAAAAAATATATTTTCAAATTTTTCCAGAAGTATACCTTGAAAAAATCCTGAAAATTCGGTATTTTGATTACAACTCGAAAAATATTGCATTTAGACAAAAAGGTTATATAACTTAAACTAAAGGTCTAGTAAAAGTACATAGTTTATGTCATATAAAGTTTCGTGTATCTTTTATAGTTTTTAAGATATTGATGTTTTAAATTTTATTAAAAAAATCGTTAATATCTGAAATTACGCCTTTCCTCGATTATTTGCTGTTTGACCTCCAATTTCGACTTCAAATTCGTGTTTAGCGGAAAAAATACTCCAGAAAATCCTAGTCAGACACACAGCACACACCACTTTTTTTGTGAGGTGGTAATATTTTTGGATATTTCCACTTCTAAAAAAAAAATTGAAATATTCTACTATGATTTAAAAAAAAGGTATAGACTGGACAGTAGTTTTGTGGTCAATTTGTTATAATCATGAAATATCATACAAACAGAAATTAATGTAAATCTTTTGGGTAAATAAAGACTCGTTAAAGGTATAAAATGTCCAGCGTCGCTCATGTTTTAACGGGTTGACACTTAAATCTAATATTGTACAAGTTATTGTTATTGCACATCATAAATAATAAATTATATTTCTAATTCTATATTACATACCCATAACACATTTGAGCTTAAAAATAATTTTAAAATAAAGGTGCGTTTCGATATGTATGAAATTAAATCTAATGACTATATGAGATTCTGCTAAGCGTATATAATTTTTTTTTATTTAATTACTATTATGAAAAAATGTACTGTGTCATACTTTCACCGATAATTATAAAATATAAATATATATTAGATGTTAAAATCATAAATAAATTTGATGGAAGTGTACGAAAAGCTATTTTCACCAAATTCTGACCTGTTATTTACCTAATTGATGTGGTAACGCATTAAGTCTTTGGGGGCGTCCATAAACTACGTGAGGCATTTTTCAAGATTTTTTTAACATCATCGCCCTCCCCCCGGTGAGATTTCGTAAGATTTTTCCCAACTTCCTCCCCCTCCCCAAATCTCACGTGAGATTTTTTTAAAGTTTGTGTTTTGGCTGTAATCGCGTTGGATTATAACTTTAATAAAAATATTTCGCAATATTTTTATTCTAAAAACCTCTCCCCTAAGTTAGGTTTTAAAAGATTTAGCTTTATCCCCTCCCCCCTTGAACACCTCACGTAATTTATGGACCCCCCTTTGTGGATACTGTTTTGTAGGTTTATAATTGTTTTTATGTTGCCCAACTGCAATTTTGTGTCACAGATATTACCGCTTTCTAAAAAATAATATTATTACAAGGCTCTGTCTCCAAGTTATGTTTATATAAAAGTAATAATTGTCATGGAATTGGTAACATTTCAAAGCAACCATAAGTAACTTCCTGTAGAAGCATCTCTGTCAAGATTGTTGTTTGATTGGCTAATTTTCGCTGTCCTTTTTTATCTTCATGGTTAAAAAAATAAAGAAAAAGCAGAACAAAGCGCTTACGGCTAAAAAGCAATTTGTTTTTGGGCATTTTCCATCATAATTTACAGATATCAACCTAGAAAATAGTAACATCAATGAGCCACTAAAAGCCATTTTTTTATTAATAAGATCAGTTAGGCTCCGTAAAGTCAAATTTGTATAGAATTGTTGCCAATAAAACATGTTCAGATTAGTATATCGTCACTAGGGAACAACAGTGACATAAGACAAAAAATGCAATTTTTTGGGTTAAATGCAATAAATCAAATGAAATATGATAGAAAGTAACACTTTTGTTGTTGTGACTGTTTTTGAGTAAATTTCAATTAACCTTCCAATTAAGAAGAAATACGACATAACTCTAAAAGTGACTCTATTTGTTTCAATTTATTTTCAGAAAAAGTAACATAAACCAAAAAACAAACATAAAAATTGTTCATTTTCAGCTTAAAATCAAAATAATTTAAAAATCATAATATGCTATCAATAGCCATGCCTTATTTGGCGGAAAAAAATATTTGATGAATATTTAATTTCTATATATTATCTATGTAGTAATATTTTAAAAATCTCAGATGTTTTATTGACCATTTTCTCAAAAGCAACAATGGGGTCTGCGGGGAAAAAGAACACAACCTTGCATATAATATACAACTGCAGTGAAATATCATATTACAATGACTCCCCCATCAACACTATGGAAGACAGCTGTTAGACCTGTTTAAAGTGACTTCTCTAAGAGGAAGCAGGAGTACAATAAATCAATAGACAGACATAAAATGATCATACGATAAACCAATGAATCAATCACAAAACTTAATTTATAAAGTATAAAGCAACTGTTAATTATTCAGCTAAGAACTATTTTTAATTATTCTGAATTTATTGTTTAGGATTTCTAAGCAATAATTTAACAATAGTTAGGTTACCACAATAAGTGGTAAGTTAACAATAATTCCAGAAATGACGCGGCGTTAATAAAACTCTTCTTAACAACGACAACTGTCAAAATCATATTTTTTAAAATTACATCTAAAGAGCGTCATTTTAGTAGGATTTTTTACATTTGACTTTGAGAATGAGATTTATTTTAATTTTTGCCTTATGATTTTAATTTTTTCCCAAAAGAACTAAAAAAAAAATACAATGAGTTAATTAAAAATTCCTATCCAAAAAGATTATTTGTCAGTAGATTTAAAACGAAAAATAAAGCAAAAATGAATCAGTAAGCAATTCCTCATATCAAAACAGGTTGTATCCGCTATTATAAAAAAATCTCTAACGAGGGTCTGTGGTAAACTTGAGCAAGACAGATATATCAACAGAATCAGTAAAAAAAATCGAATGATTGCTGCATAGAATATTTTGGGTGATTTAGGGGACACAGGGGAGTCGGCTAGGATAATTAGACGTCGTCTTGTTGACACAGAACTTACTGAAAAACGGCTGCAAAAACATTTTCTTTTAAAGGAAGTAGTTTTTTCGGACGAAGGCAATCTCTGTGAAAATAACAGAAGTCGTTATGTACATAGTCGGTTTATCTACTGTCACATTTTGGAACACAGATTTGCTAAGTAACAATTCCACTCAAATTGATCTTTTAACATAACGAACCCACGCAGTGATAGTGAAAGAGTGGTTTATTCGAAATAAAATCAGCGTTTTGAAGTGTCCTATGCAATCACCCGACTTAAACCCTAATTAGAATTTATGGAATGTTGTTTTTAGCGGCTTAAACGCAAAACATTGCACAATATTTATAGCGCGGCAGACGTCGAAATCAACAGATCAACTCTTCAATTAAATTTACACCGAGTAAATTTTAAAACAAATGTTAAAATATTTCCGGAAAATTTATTTTAATTCCTAATTGTGTAAATATATTTATTATTTTTAGTAAGTTGTAAATTTTCAAACGTGTCCTACATATAAGCATCACAACAATTTTATACTGTTATTGTATTTTTTAATCGAATCAACTTTTTGCACTACTGTAGATAAATATGATGCTATTAAAATGGAAAAATTCGAGATGAACACTGAATCTCTACCACCGACACATCAAACCAGGTGGATAATTATTTTTAAAACTATCGTGTATTCCAGATTTAAAATATAACTTTATCGACCCTGGACTGTGAACAACAGTTTTTATCTTTGGAAATTATTCGATTTTTTAACTTGACTAAAAATATTATAAACAAAATCCTCTTAAAAATAATTACTTGAAGTTGTGTATCTTTTTTAATCCACAAAACATCAAAAACTGGTGAAAATCAAAAATGTTTCCGTACGGGTCATCCATAAATTACATCACACCGTAAAGGGGGGGTTGTAGAGGTTTGTGACATTGTGTGACAAGGAGTATGGGGGGAGTCATCAGCTTTGCGACATCACATGTAAAAATCTAAATTATTTGAAATATTTGATTTGATGTTAATTCTATTAAAAAATATTTTTAATGAAAATAATAAAAAAATGGAATTACTGTTTTGATTATTTTTAGATGTAAAATTTTAAAATATGTAACGTCACACTAGAGGGAGGGGGTCTCACAAATGTGACGAGTTGTGACAGGGGCGGAGGGGGGGTCAAAAAAATTATAAAATTCGTGTGAAGTAATTTATGAATGGCCCCTAAGAAGCTGTTTTTTACAAAATTCACTTGAAAGCTAGGCTGTAGGCCGCTTATAATTATATTTTGTATTGTTTCCCTATAATTTTAAAAATAAGATTCGTCAGCACTCTAGTTAATAAAGTTAATAGTTATATAGTCAAGTATAGAAACAAAATTGTCATTTTAATTATATAATCTCAATCAATCTAGGGTTATCCAACGAGTACCATATGAAACCCCATTTGTGGCTTTCCCAAGAAAAAATTGCCAAATAGCGATCTTGTGTATTTTTTTCCGTAGTATCTAAAAGAATACTTAAAAAAAGATATAATATAAATACACATTTTCTTTGGGACACCTTACTTATTGGTTCGCTCTGTTTGTTTTCCATTTGCTCCGTTTACCTCCATTATTTTGAAAATATATTACTTCACAGGAGTATTCTAAAATGTTTTAGTAACAAATATAAATGATGTCGACCTTGTTACCATTAGATTAGCAAAAAAAATCGAATGCAAAACAAAAATAATTTTCTGAATTAATTTGGTGTATTATCCAACAAATTTTTTGATGTTTCGGGTTTTCTAAATCAATAGTTATATTATTCTTAAAAGCTATTTTTAATTAGTAACGTTGGATAACCCTAAAAAAATGTTTATATATTTTTTTTAATATACGAAATATTATCCTTCTATTTTTGATATCCTAATATTTAAAAAATCTTCATATTTCTAGATAATAAGTTTAACATTTTTGTTAGAAACACACATATTCTGGAGACTCATTAACAAAATTTCTTAAACTTACTACTTCTGTGCGACAGAAACATAAAAAAACCTACAAGATGTGCAAAAAATAAACTCCAAATAAACCTAAAGGTACAAAAAAATGGTAAAATATTTCAACATTAGGCATTCCCTATTTTCGTTTAGTATAATCATCTTTGTGCTTTTTTCTGTATAATTCTGAATAAGTTGGAAATTTGGCAGTTTCTATTTTGTCTTTAACTTTAAAACCTGGGTAAAGACCTATTTGGTTAGTCCTGAGATTTCTGCCTTTACTAAACCCATTCCAATGGTTTCCGGCAACTCCTAAAAGAAAATATTAAAATCAAAATTTGTTGTGCCCATTATGCCCGTAAAAAACTTGCTAATGCTTAGAGGAAATCTCAACGAACTTAAGGACTAGAATTAACACAAAGCCCGTTTGTAGGCGGGGTGTTTGGTATAGTGATATGTATGTTTCCATTTGGGTAAAACGTAAACAGATTGCCAGATCTCAAAAATCAAAATCAGGAAATGACCTTGAAAATATAATAAAAGTATTCAAAAATATTGGTTTTTGTGTTAATATAGGCAACTTCGATTTAAATATAAACATTTATTGATATGGCAGTTCCAAGATCTGATTGCACCAGCAACAAGGTTGATTTGGACAGCAGCTGCTGTATTCGTTTAATAACAAATTATATTAAATCAGATACTGCACAGCACTTCGATGTCATTTTATCATTTTCTATTAGGTTTTATTATTTAATAACACGTTTGGTCAAGTGACTCAATCAACAGCAATCGAATTAGGCATCTAAAGTGAATGACATATCTGTCTGTCACTTCAGATTAAAAACAAAAATAGTTTTCTGGCTTTAAAAATATTTTTAACAGTAAAGAATCATCGATTTATAAAAATGTTATTCATGGTGCAATGCCATAAAAATTGAAAAATTTATTATTTCCGGAGTGATGTTATTCAGTGTGTTTAATCAACGTTGTCGGTGTGTTTACAAGAACTCTCCCGCCTTGCCCCTTTGAATATTGCTGCATATTTAAACCTTAAGGATCAAGAACCGTACACCGGCCACTATTTAATCACTCCATTACCCTACTAGCTAATGCGGGGGCCAACATGACAACACTTAAGCGCCATGAAGGAAGAACAAAATTAAAATTGCTGAAATGTCATTTTTATTTAATAATAATGTTAATTTAAATACCTGTAATAACAACGATAAAAAATAAAAACATATTTTAGAACAAGAGGTGAGTTATAAACTGGGTTATGGTTTATAACACACCGGTGTGTTATTTGATAGTTTACCTGCCTAAAATTGCACAAATGACTCTTATAACTACCAGGCGTTGGATAAAAACATTTTATTACAATCCTGGTTTTGTACAGATCCAAGAAAAATATTAAAATTAATTTACCAATTAAGTCGCCAACAGCCACCTGCATTTCTCCATGTTTCTTAGGTTCATGTGGCACCACTGCTATCATATTGTGGGCATTTTGTCCACCATAGTAATAAATATCATCAAGAGATTTGTATCGAGAAGCGGCATCAGGATAATAATTTTGCATTATTTCATATGCTACTCTACATACCTAAAAATGTGTTTTTATAATAATATTTTAGTAAATTGACTTGTTAGGTTTTTAAATCTGGGGGTAATAAAAAACAGTTATTACTACACTAGAGTCCGCTAATCCGAAAATCCGAACAGGGCCAGGACAAAAAAATATATAAAATTTAAAAACTAGGAAAAGTAAAGAAAAACAAGTTTTTTTAAGTAACGTCGTACGTTTATTAACAAAATCGTATACATAATCAAGGCCGTAGCCAGTGGGGGGTCAGGGGGTCAGAACCCCCCGGGAAATTTTTTACAAAAAAAAAACATAAATACAAAAACTACTACTATAGTGAATAATTTTGGTAATGTACTTAAAAACAAAACACCGAGTAAACCCTTTTCCAATTTAATTTTCTGCCCATTTAGAAAAAAAGCGCGCGGAAGCGATGTTCGGGTTTTTGTTCGAATATCGTAGGTTGCAGCGTAAGGACCGAGGTTTTAAACTAAAATTTTATCTTTTAGTATTGTACAGAGGGCTCAAATACCCCTATTTGGACGCCCTGGTATATTAGGGAAAAACCTCCAGCACGTCAATTTTAAATTCTAGTCTCTTTATCTATAGCCACAATAAGGGTGGGGTTTAAAAAAAGATTTTTGGTTATACTTTAGATTTTTAAATGGAAACCCCAATTTTTAAAAATTTTTGTTCTCCTTAAAGTTTTAGTACCTTGTGTTAGTAAAAATTAAAAACCTTCTTAATCTCCCAAAACTATTTGAGTTTAAATAAAATTTGAATTATGATAATAAGGAAATATATCAAAAATAATAAGCAAATAGTTTCCATAGTAAGAGACTTTACTTTAAATTAAAAAAACTCTCCAAGAAAAAAAAAAAAACCTACAGTCATACAAAAAAAGGTAAAGTAAAAATAATTTTCTATAAAGAAGAGGTCAATGTGGTAATAACAAAAAGTGGGTAATTTCCTCTACTATACAAAAAAAGATTTTGTTCGAATCTATTTCCAATTTTCAAGCATGTAAAGGGTTATTTTCTACGTTCAGCCAATCCGCCCCGAAGATCTTGAAAAAGCTGGCTTCCAAAAAACTTTATTTTTAAAACCCCCAAAAGTAATCTAAAGGATTAACGTCCGGAGATCTCGGGGCAACTCAATGGGGCCCTCGTCTGCCGATCCACTGATTCGGGAAAATGGGCCCAAAAACTGTCGTATTTAAGCTACATAGTGGGTGGTGACCCTCTTTGAAAAATGAATATCATTTTCATTATAATTAACGTCATTTTTAATATTTGGAATTCGTGGCTCTATTGTTTTTTAAAATGTCCAAGTACGTCTTGCCCGTCAAGATTCTAGGAATAAGGAAAGGTCCTACAAATGATTTACGAAAAATGCGGCCCACACATTTATTTTTTCAGGATATTGGGTGTAATTTCAGAAACAAATGTAGATTCAAGTCACTTCAATATCGACAATTATGTCTATTTACTGCACCATGTAAATAGAACGTACACTCATCCGAGAAACAAATATTAAATAACAGATTTGCTTTGTTGATTAAAAGTTGGGACATTAATTCGCAAAACTCCAACCTTCTATTAAAATCGTCTTCATTCTAATAAATTGCCTGTCCACAAGTGCTTTGGGTGTTGTCAAGTGCTACGTGTTCCAACACTGGTATTTCTGCGACTTCATTTCTAACTAATCGATTTTTTTTAATGGCGATAATGGCGAATATTAGACACAGATCCAGTTTCTTCAATATTTCTCATTAATTAACCATATACTTTTGGTAATACAGTTTTAATATTTTTACCCCTTCTTGAACTGAATAAATCATTGTTCAATATTTATCACAACTAGGTTAGTTAAAATTTGAAATCAAAGACAAAGTTTTCCTATGACATAGGTGACACTGACTGATGCTAAATGTTCTGATGGTATCCATGATTATTATATTTTGCCGTGCAATCGATTATTCAAATATTGAGTTAAGTTGGTCAAATTTTAATATACAATTAAATAGCTTCACAACGATTAAATATAGGTATAAACTTTATTAACAAAAGTTACTAAAAACGTCATAGAGAATCTAAAATTTTTTAAAATTGGGGTTTTCATATAAAAACTTAAGTGTCATGCAATATCTTATTTTTGAACCACCCTGTAGGTACGGCTGTAGATAAAAAAACATCCTCCTAGAAATCAAAATTGACGTGTCTGACACAAAAGGCTAACCCCCCAAAAATTATTCCTGGCTACGGCTTTGTACATAATTGATATACGTATAGGATAAATAATAAAGTGATGTAAGTTGAAATAAGTAGCCAAGTACACCAACTATTGTTAAATAATAAAGGTGTATTTAGCGTCTGACTTTTAATATTTTACACATCAGACGATAAACATGCATTAAAAAGACAATATGGCATAATGTGACAAAATTCCACCTAATCCGAACAGGGTTCGGTCCTAATAAGTTTGGATTAGCGGAATACTCGACGCTTTAGATTGCAACACAAAAAAATATAAATTACATATTGGTACTATTATGGATATTTTTGGCTGGCAAATAAAGGAAAATAGTAGTCATACTAATATGTATACAAACGACAAAATGTATAAGATGCTTCTTTAAAAAACAAGCACAAAAATATTAAAAGGATTATTTTATAGTAAAAATGAAACGGTGTGTAAATTAAATGTGTTTTTCATTTTCACACAAAATTATAATTACCGTATTTTTACTTTTTTTTATAGGATTATAAAATTTCAATTTTAAAAACAAAAATAAACGATTTAAACTGTTGATAAAGGAAAATAAAGAGTTTAAAGGATGTTAGCACTCAAGTGACGATCACGCAAAATAACTCCGCTCGACGCGATCGCTTTAAGAGGAAAAAGCATTGTTTTATTCTATCTTTAATTAGTGACCACTTAAAGTCAATGTATGGAATAATTTGTAACTGACAAGTTCACTTTTAAGCCTAGGTATAAAACGTAAAGATAAATTTGTTTTTAGTAATAAAATTCCTGTATTATATTATCACTGATGGCAGAACGAATTTTGTGTAAAGGGCGCGGTATATTCCAGCACAAGTTTACCACCTGTAGAGTCTGCTTTCCTTGTAGACTTAAATATCATTTATGTTTTAGCAGTCCTTTTAAGTTAGGAGCTATCCTCAGGTACTATAACCCAACAAGTCAAAAGAATAAACTGAGGAAAATATAATAAAAATATCCAAAAAATTCTTAAGTTGTATTAAAATACCTTAAAAAGTTTGTCTGAAATGAAATTAGCGTAGCTTTACTTAATAATCCGTAAAAAAAGCGCTATTACTCACGGTTCCGATGAGAAAAACATTTTTTGTGTTTTAATTCAAAAACCATCAAAATAAGCCCAATGAGTATTTGAGCAATTTCCAATGGTTGGAGTTCTACAAAACAACATATTAGGTATTTTAAAAATATAAAAAACTTTTTTTTTAGTTGTGAAAGGATAAAAAAAAAACAAAAAATCTACGAAGTTTTGACACTATAAGAATAAAAAAATAAAAAATTTACAAAAAATTGATTATTAAGAGTAATTTTAGCAGTACAAAAATATTATCTAGTTTAAACACAGTTTGGCTCAGCATGTCATAAATCCACTTTTATTGAACAAATTCACAGATTGTTTTAAGTAAAGTAATCACACATCTTGTTAATAAGACACCCACAGTACGTTGGTACTTAGGCTTTAGGCTTTCGTGGACTGTCCAGAAATAAAAAACTCGACAACGACACTTTATAAAATACATACTTATATAAACAACCACCTTGCACAACTCGACATGTGTCACTGTATATGTTTGGTACGTCATTGATTCCAAAAAATCCTTTAAAAGTCAAAAAAGACTTCGTCGGTCACCGTTTTCAGTGCAGAAAATAAATTAAAAATAATACAAATAAAAATTATTTAGATTTTTCTGTAAAATAGTTTAGGAATCCTAAGAACTTGTTTAAATTTCTGACGTATAGACATATTTGTCACCTGGACCAAAGCGTCCTTCTTGCATGCCGGCGAGTAAGCCAGAGTATTTTGTTATAAAGGAATCCGCCATAACAATGTAGAACATATCTTAAACACTATTTTTTAAAATTCAAATGATAGTTTCGTCAAACATTAATTTTTAAGAAATCACTGTGTTTGATTACATGTCTTCATCATCTGCATGGACAGCTGAATCGATTGCAGCGCTCGCTGTGATCAAATTTTCGTTAAATCATGCAACAATTAGATAAAAATATTAAAAATGGTGCATGTGTAGTTGAATGTAAAAATACTGGCAGAAATAGTAACTGCAAATTTTACACATTTGCAACTGCTAGTTGAAAATTAGAAAAAAGTAAAAAATAGATTTTTTATTTATCGGTCCAATTGCCGATTTTTGTCAGAACCCGATAATTTTTAAGTTATGATGGACCACTGACATAACCTCAAAATTACATAAACATTTATAAAATTTCGTCGATTTTCATGTAGGAAATTTAACCAGAAGTTATTCTGACATTTATAATGTTATCCAACTGTCATTTACAATGCTGACCAGGTATGTATATTTATTTACGAAAAATAAATAAATTTTATAATCTTACATCTCTCCCACGGCTTTCAAGCATGATTTTACGCAGCCGTCAGATGTCGTTTTCATCGCGCACTGTGCCAATATGGTAAATGTGCTGGCTATAAAGTACCTAAACTGAATAAGACAGGCAGTGAAATATTTTATTGTGAAGGGCAAGGTCTAATCTTGCTTTGTGCCAGGCATAGAAAATTTTGTGTTAATTTAAGAAAAAGCCGTAATTGATTTATTTAAACAACTTTTGAGTTAATTGTTGTAACATTTTTTTTTCTCTAGTTTTGGCCTTGAAAATGTTTTAGCCACTCTTGTGACAGATTGTAATACTTCTTATGTGGAATTTTCATGATGCTCTAGAAATGTGTTGTACGTTAAATAGTTGATTGAGACTAAACTAAATGCACTAATGTTTGGTAAGATTTTTGTGATATACATTTATTATTATTAATTATTTTTAACAAGAAGTCACAAATATTAAATAATAGTTGAGGCGGTGAAAGTACAAAATATTTAGAAAAGGGCACTAAAAAACGCCTACATTTGAGTAATAGCCACTCGGAATTCGCTAATTTCATTTCAAAGATTCTTTTATTAGTAAAATATTGTTTATCAAATATTATATAATAGGTGACAATGAAAATACGTACGTTTAGATTTAGGAATTGGACATGATTAAAGTTTTTCTACAATGTACGTAACATTATTGTAAAATATAACGCAGCACGGAAACATAAGAACAGAACTAAAACCTTGCGGGTGTCGTTTCGCAATCTACGAATCTGTAAGAATTCCGTAAGCAATATTTTGTAACATGTTAGTAAAGTAACCTCACTTTTCTAGGGGATTTTCTTTCGTGTTTTGTGATTTTAAAATATAATTATTATATGTAGTACAGTACGGAATATAGTAGTAGAGCAAGTGAACAATTTTAAGTAGCTTCTTAAGGCACTTTAAAAATTTATGTACTTGTCCTTGAAGGACCCCTAAACATAAAAGTCAAGGTCTGGCTGAAGAGTAGCGGCGCCCTAACAAAGTTTGAATAAAAAAAACTCAAGGGTTGGTAGGGGGCCGCTACCCTTCAGCCAGACCTTGACTTTTATGTTTAGGGGTCCTTCAATAAATTTTCAAAGTACCTCAAGAACCTACTCAAAATGGCTCACCAGCTCTCGGACTAATACATCCTATCAAGTGATTAATAAATACTTAAAAGTTGGTGGGTAGCTACCTTTTGGCGAGTCCGACAAAACTTCTCTCTTCGACTTTTCTCAAAACTACTGCTTTCTCAAATGGGCCATTATTGTTTTGCGATAGAGACAGGGTGTAAAAAGTATGATGCTCACGATCTAAATGGGCGATAGTGGAGCTCAAAACAAGTCAAAAAGTTTATATGACATATGTGTCTAAACTTGACAGATTTTTGTGTAAACGATGTGAAAGTTAGAACTTTAGAAGCAATTATTTCTGAAAATCTTAACAATCGGAAACTTTCGTCTTAATCGCTCATCAGTAGATTTATTTGGTAATAAAATAAAGTAAGTTTTAAATGTTTCAATCTACAAATAAAAAAAATAAAAATAATTTTTCCACCAGTTAAAAAGTTAAAAAAACAATTGGCAATAGAGCTACCTAGAAGCCTTGTACAGTGACGGAAATAAAATTTCGTACACTTAGGTTAACATTTTATGTCAATTTTGAATATTTTGGTAAACTTGGCTTTTTACCTTTTTCTCACCTTAATTAATATTCAATAAAATACATGACTCCAAAATAAATATATAGTTTATTTTATTCAAATATTAAAGAAAAAACACTGGCGGCACCATTTTTTTCCACTAATAAGTTTAAACGTGTGGGTATTGATGCAATCAGCATTTGTGCATGGTGAACAATGTAATAATTCCAGGTTTCTTCAATTTTATTCCACAAATCATCACTGTTTTGTGGGTGGAAATCATTGTTCTTGTTAATTTCCTTTACGATATATCCCCAAACGTTTTCGATTGGATTGATATCAGGGCTTCTTGAGGGCCAAGGTACCAATAAAATGTTATTTTCCAGTAGCCAGTCCGAAACTCTCTTTGCTGTATGGACGGGGCAGTTGTCATGCTGGTATATAAAATTTTCTTGTTCAAATATATTGTTTACCGATGGCAACATAACATTTTGGAGTATGTGTATATAAGCTTGACTATTAAATCTTTCTCGAATACGGTGGCATATCCTAGCCCCTGAAGACATATACCCCCATACATTAAAAGAAAATCTTCCACTTGTTTTAACATGTTGGGTATATCTTTCTTCGTACCGTGTATTTTGCGGCCTATACACTCTAATCTGCCCGCTATAATAAGATTGAAAAATCTTCTCATCGGTAAATACTACCCTTTCCCAAAAATCCATACCTTGCGGTAAATATTCCAGTGCAAACCCCATTCTTTGCTCTTTATTCATATCGGTCAAAAATGGCTTCTCAATTCCGAATTTTTCCTAATACGATTTCTTGCCGTTCTTACTGTACCAGGAAAATTAGTTTGGTTGTGTGCTTCTACAGCTGTCTGAAATTATTTTTTCGCAAAAAATCTATCAGATCATTATTTTGATTTTCGTTTGAAATTTTTCTTCTACCACTTCCAGCCCTTCTCTCCAATGATCCTGTATTTTCCCATTTAGTTCTGAGGCTTTGAATAGTGCTTCTAGGTTTCCCAACTTGCTGAGCTATTCTTCCCAGAGAAACACCTTCTCGCCTTCTCTAGTTCATTCATTTTCCAAAATTAAAAAAGTAAAATAATATAATTTTGAAATGTGTGACAGATAACAATTTGTCAATATTTCCAGGTGATCCAGGTACGCAAAAGCCAACATCACACTGGGAAAAATTAGGTGTACGATATTTTAATTCCGTCACTGTACGTGAAGTAAAGTCAGTTGTACATTTTGCTTACCGGCCCGGCCGCGATATTTTCGTTTGTTTTTAAATCGGGAAAATATGCCGATGTTTTAAATTTACGACATCCGTAGTGCAAAAGGTACCAAAGATTTTTGAAAACGGAATGTGTGCAACCGAGAAATCTTATTTTTTAAGCAAAATAATAAAGTGCTGATTTAAAACATAATAATTTGTGTTCTTAAAATGGATATTCAGCCTATTCTTTTGACAAGTACAACTATTTTTTAATTACAAATAAAAACTAAACAATAAATATTTATAGTTTTTTACTTAAATGTAATTTCAAATTAAATATGAAAATAAATTGCAAGAAGTAATTTTTATAATTTGTATGTAAATGAACATCTCCTTAAAAAAAGTGTAAATATGCAAAACCTCGCAAAAAACGTTCCGACGTTCTGATGAAACGGGCGCGGTGCTGCCAACTTTTTTAAAGCTTAAAAGGCCATATTTCGAAAACCATTAACTTTTGACCCATATTTTCTTGGCTTTTTCGACTTGTTTTGAGCTCCACTATCGCCCAATAAAATCGTGAGCATCATACTTTTTACACCCTGTATACTTTGATACATTTGTATAAACAACTATTGACTACTGTGTAAATAGATGAAGCTGTAGATAAATTCATCGTAAATAGTGTCAGGGATTTTATTTTCATCGTTGATTGAGTAGTGTTTTGGGGAAGATACATAAGCTTATGGGAAGTAAAAAGACCGACAAATGTTTTAGTCGCTTCGAGCGCTAGCATCGACTATCTGTTTAGGAAAACATAAACTAAATAATGATTTATTGATTTATTTAAAGAAATATAAAAAATATTTCTGTAAAATTTTTATAAACCAACGCGTATGCCTCGTTAACGTAACCTACCATCGAAAAGCCAACGTTGTCAGATGTTGTGAAACTGAACCCCTTGTTCATTCTCATGAAATTCTTTTACTGGCAAAAGACTATGGAACTAAAGATTCCATTGATTATCTAAAAAGATCAAGTGAAATTATGAGCAATGTCACAATGTTTATGCTTAAACATTTTAATGCAATTTTTGATAAACATAAAAGTGAATTTGGGATAAAAAGTACAATTGGGGAACAATCATTATTGAATATAAAAGGCGTTTACGGTAATTGGTAAAATTCATGCAAGAATCACAAATTGTATGTTGTTGATATTTTTATTAATATAAAAGTGTTTCGAACATTACGATGGGAAAATTGAAAGTTTAGCAAAAACAAAAAAATTAGGCAATAAAACCTACCATAGAAAAATTAATATTTTAACTTCTTAAATTACCACACATGCACGCGATTACTTTTTGAGATACAGGGTGTTTTGAGCTTTTAAAAATACCCATGCTTTTATTTGTAACTTAAAAGAAAAAGCCCGTTTCGGATTTTGTTAACACATTCTTTTTATAAGATTTTGTTTTTTATTAGATTTAAAATTACACGTTTTTTGGTTTTATGACGCTCAAAGACGAAACGTCAGATTTTAAATTTGATAATACTAACTTGAAGGGGGGAAAAAGGGTCATTTAATTTTAAATATTTCTTGAAATAAGCACAGGAAAAAATAAAACGATTTTACAAAATTTCTGTTTCGTCCGGTTAATTCTCGATTTTTTCAAATTTCAGAGAGGCATTTTATTGGTCATAAATCTGAGCAACTTTGCCCCCATTTACTTAACCGACCCTGTATCTCCTGTGGTTACCGAGATCCCCATACTTCGACACGAATTTGAATCATCCTGCAATCCTGTATAAAACAAAAGAGTTTAAAAGCCTATGTAAATTTTAAAATTATTAATTCAATTTTAATAAGCAAATAATATTCAGACTTATGACCATTTTTTTTTGTTAGATGAGGGCTAAAAACTAACAGAAAAATTAATTTCCCAGAAATATTAAATAAATCGAAATATGTATTTTTTATTTTAAATACTTATTTCACTTCAATACTCCAATAATTATATTTATTTAAATTTAGTTTTGTCATGTTATATTTATTCGAGGTTTTATTATTAGGTATTTTTATTACATATTTATATGTTTTGTATAGAGTTGTATAGAGAAAATATTTTTAATAAAGAATAAAGTTTTCGTTATTTATAAATTTTAATTGTTTTAATAAATATGTTTTCTTAAACAAAATTTGATTTATAGAAAGAACTAGGTAAATGATGTTGGCGTTAGCATCCTATGCACTTTTAATTTTGGAGTGTTGGTTTAGTGAGAATAAAGGACTAGTTTCTTTGTGAACCTTTTTATTTTTTGCGACTATTGGGCTAAAAATTGTAGCCTCAATAAAGGGCTTAATAAATACGTCCCAAAAAATAAAAAGATACACAAGGAAACTAGTAATTAGTCCTTTTATTCTTTATTCCCACTAAACCAACAGCTCAAGAAAGAATTACTTTTGGAGACACTGTGCTGTACCGTTAAGGTAAGTTAAATCTTTCATCTTAATATTTTTTCTCAAAAATATAGGCACATAGCTATTAAAATTAAAAAGTTAAAGGGGAATGGACTTTTAGGCGGGTCACCCTGTACCTAGAGCTGAACCCAATCAACCCAATCATAAATTTATCAGTCTTTTCTTTTCTTCTCAAACTGAAAATAATTAAATAAAAAATGTATCTAAGCACACAATAATTATACATCCCGTAAAGGGTAAGAAATTTCTTTAGATCTGGCAACGCAGCGTGTAGCGACAAAAACCCGATTCTATTTTATGTCTTTAATAAAAATTTTAAAACCCAGGCCATCCGGCCGTTGTTTACACAAACGCCGTAAATTTTATTGGGGCAGCACCAATCGATCAGGTTTTTTTCGGAATCACTCAGCATCAGTCCTCACTCAAAAAGGACGAAAGATGCTATTTGCATTGGTTTAAGAAAGATAGAAATAATTTTTGTCGCGAGCCACGTTTGTTTTCATAGGCATTAGGCATCTTCCCAAAACACTACTCAATCAACGATTTTCATATACAATAAAAGAAATTCCAACTACAAACATAATTATGAATACATACATACATAATGAAATATTTTTTCAACAATGTTTTTACATGTAATATGCAATTGCTTGGTATTCAGGTATACCAAAATCATATTTAATAAAATAAACATGTACTATTCTTCCTCCATTATACATTAGAAAGCGGCAGACAAACTCGAAAAACAACTTAATAAGTATATTTTTTAACCACAAAACACCAAAGAAAAACCGTAAAAAAGTAAGGTTCCTTTAGTAACATGTTACAAAATATTGCTTACGGAATTCTTACGGATTTGTAAACTATAGAACGACACCCGCAAGATTTTAGTTTTTATGTTTCCGTGTTACGTTATGTTTTACGATTACATTATGTACATTGTAGAAAAACCTTGAAAGCGGCGACTAAGCGCATTTTTGACACTTTTTTACTCGGTACCACTTCCGGTTCGGCCAGAGGCAATTTCAGCTTTCTTGGTTTAAATGAAACTCTATTTGTTTACAATAACTTTACTGATTTTACGGATGAATTAGATATCAATTTTCAAAAACAATTTTGTGCTTAGAAAACTTTTCATTCTGAAATTACAATAAATACAGGGTGATACAGAAATTATACCCAAAAATTGAAGGGGATATTGAATATGACACTCAAAGAACCATAAAATAATACTTATGGTAAGAAACAGGATTTCTTTCTAGCAAATTTAAACACCAGAACCACCAATTTATTTTACACCCAATATTATTTGCTTTTAGTTTTGTGTACTTGGCATAATTATTTTTTGTAATTTAATAGTTTTTAATAAATAAAAATTAAACAGTTGTTTTAAAAGGTCAAACATTTAGGGCAATATTTAAAAATAACTGGGCAGCTTATTTTGATCTGTTAGTAAAAAAAAGCATCTTCACTTCTGTAAATATATTTTCTTAAAATGTTTTGCAACACGAATCTTTGTCTTCAGAGCTTACAGGGCTGGGACTCTGTAAAAATATAAGGAAAGAGAATGTCAAAATAGGGATCACATGTTCTTGTTGCATTTAAAGGTAACTCATAAGTTTGTCACTGTTTTGAAAGAGATAGAGAAAGGAATGTCAAAAAATTTGCTTACAGGATCGGGCCTCTGGATCCTTATCCATGGTCGTCGGAATGGGGTAAAACTAAGGTAATTTATGCAAATAAATTATTATGCTAAAATAAATACTCCCTACAGTTTTATAAACTAAAAACATATTTGTAAAATGCATAACAATGCTAAGCAGGTAAATTTTAATATGGCAGGGATGCATTTCAAGTAAACCAGTCGAAAGTACATCCAATTTACACCAAATTGGTATTAATAAAATTTAGTAAATGCGTCTAGTCACCAATTTAAAACATAAAGAAATAATAATTTTGTATCTTTAAATGAAATAAAATGACAGAATGCACACTATTTTGATTGTCACCCAGAATACTGTAAATATCTTACTTGTGATGAAAATGTACAGACTAGAAGATCGCTCAATGAAAGCATATGTATATCAAATATAATTCCAAACAACGACGTATCCGAATACCTCGACGACACTGCAGCAGTTTTGGAAATCTGTGGATCACATATAATTTCATATTCTGGATACTTTGTTTTAGCTTCAATTAAAACTTTTGGATCATCTGAAGCTAAATAAATGCGCTTTTTATCTATTTTTTGTTTAAGTGCAAGTTGTTTATAGTATTCGTCAACGTGTACCATATATTCCTCCAGTCTATGAAATGCTGCTTCTGTACCAACTTTGTCAGTGCGTCTTACATGAACCCTTAAAAAAAAATATCTGAAATCACATCTAATTATCTAATATAGCTTTCCTTTTTTAAAAGAGACTTACAAATTACAGCACCTGCTTGCATAACTTTTTAAATCAGATACCCAAAAAAAGGATATTTTTTGGAAAAGGCATCATTTATGATTTTTTCTTTATTCAGTGTGCGTTCATAACGGTCCTACTGACGAGACCCCTGACGCGTCTAGGGAGAGAGTTATAACGGGTATCACACAGAACAAAATGTTTTCTTTTAACTGTCTTAAATTAAAGTAACATTTTTCGTCTACACCCCGGACAGTAGGAAAATCTTTTTCATTTTTAATCAGAGTTCAAGAATATATCAATGGATATATATCATGATATACAGGGTGATTCATGAGAAAATGTCAATACTTCAGGTACATAGTCAGTATAAAAATATGGGTTCACAAGGCCTTCGTATTCAACATACAGGGTGTTCACCACAGAACTGACATGTGCTTAGAAGTGTTTGTTTTGCTGAACATAATTTAAGAACAATAATTTTATTGAAAATTAAAATACATATTGTTTAATTATACATTTTGTTTTATTTTTTTTTTAATATTGCTATAATAAAATCAAATACGTCGTAATTTTTTTTAAATCAAAATATCTCGAAAACGATTGCTTATATTAACTTTTAGCAAGTATACCTTTTTGACGTAAAAATTACAAAACAATTATTTAATTCACTTAAGAATGTAATAAAGGGCCGTACCAAAAAGTTGTGATTGTTCAAAATAGTAAAAAAGGTGTAGGTGGCGCCCCTTATAGGTAAGAGCCGTACTAAGATTAGGTTTGAATCCGTCATACCAAAAAACCCCCGGATACCAATTTTTACGCCAATATTTACATTATCATAGATTTTATTTAAAAAATAGAAAAATTAAATAAAAACTTTAACACCCTGTATTTCGGAAACGAAGGCCTTGCGGACCCATATTTGTATAGACTTTGAAGTTTACTTTTGGACCCTGACACGTACCTGAAGTATTGACATTTCCTCATCAATCACCCTGTATATCCGATATATATCAAATGATGTTTTATGATATACATTTAAACAAAAAAAAGGTTTAATTTTTTTTGTATTATTAAGTAATTCTTGGGGTTTGTTACTGTATTTCTACTTCCCAAATGTAGATGACGTTGTAGTAGAGTTAAAACATACTCCCTACTTTAACACCCTGTATTTCGGAAACGAAGGCCTTGCGGACCCATATTTGTATAGACTTTGAAGTTTACTTTTGGACCCTGACACGTACCTGAAGTATTGACATTTCCTCATGAATCACCCTGTATATCCGATATATATCAAATGATGTTTTATGATATACATTTAAACAAAAAAAAGGTTTAATTTTTTTTGTATTATTAAGTAATTCTTGGGGTTTGTTACTGTATTTCTACTTCCCAAATGTAGATGGCGTTGTAGTAGAGTTAAAACATACTCCCTAATAGTAAGTTCTAATCCATAAATGGCAACACTTCTGCCGGAATTCATGGCGTCAGTCGTGTCAGAAAAATTTCGTTACGAAAGAGTAAGTTTTTTTTTGTGTTTATTCCATTATTTTTTACAAAGAAAGTAATTGACAAAGTGCAGAAACGATTTTACTTCATTATTAAGTATTTAAGAAGCATTAAATAACTTATGTATTTATAAAATATATCTGTTTAATAACAATATGGATATATATCAAACATTTGATATTCATAATAATAATCGGATATTTTTGAACCCTGTTTTTAATACAGCATACTTATGGTTTAGATCAAAACTTACCGTTTTATGGCAATTTTTATAAATTATAGTGAATCCTAAATACAGTACCTACCTTCTTAATGTAACTTACCCCACAATTGGACTCTTAAAACCCATTTTAGTAATAGTCTCTTGAATCATAGTGGCAGTCTTTGGTTGAGGCCTTAAAAGGTATTTTAATATCTGTCCTACCCACCATACAATTGGATCACCATGCAATCTGGTTAGTCTGAAGCAAAGGAAAATTTAGATACAGTAAAAAATAAAACACATTTTTTTCTTTACATCTTTACTGGCTGAAAAGCATATACTGATCATCTCATTTAAGGGATGATCACTGATCACTATAATTGCCTAGCTCTAGAGAAAACAGAATCATTTAAAAGTTGGTAACAATTTCGGCTCACAGATCCTATTTTAAAAAAGTATTCACTTTCTTTTTGTTCTTCAAAAATGATTTAAAAACAAGTTGAAATGACTATTTCAAATCTACAAGAAATCAAGTCCTACCCGCTTTTACCCACTAGTGAAAGCAAAACTATTTATGTATAACATAATTGACATTACATTACATTGACCAGGATTTTACTATAAAATAAATATTACTTTATACCTTGGCACCAAATCTTCAGGAACAGCCAAAGGCAAAAAAGGTGGTCTTGGAGATAAGCTGTCGATGATTGGCAAATTAATTACTTGAGTTTCAGTATGACCGGGCCAGTTCGCAACACTTTCTCCGTTTGGAGAGGTACATGTATCACTAACGGGCATGAAAATCTCCTCCCATCCGGCTTTGTGGTACCGCCAACCTTTTGATTTAAGGATCATGGTTCTTTTTGTACCATACGCTACCATAAAGCAATATACGGCATGGTGGAGTTGACAACCATAGCCGCAACCCTAAAATGTGTCGGTCTCTGTATATGAAAAGTTTTGATTGCAAGATAAAAATGGTTTTGGTATAAAATAGGATTGGACAAAAAGGTTGTAATTTTATAATTAATAAAAATGGCTCTGATATAAAATTTTAGGTAAAACCAAGCGTCTAAATAGAGCACCATCAAAATAGCGGTGATCAAAATAATTGCGACAAAATAGCGCTAACAGAACTATTTAAAATTTACAAGAACTTATCTTAGTAAGAAAAATAATTGTGCTATTTTGTACACGTTTTTTGTCCCTCCATTACTAACCAGAGCCTAAATAAATATCATAAGTGACAATAAACTAAAAAAATAAAAAGTTTTTTTCTTGGTTATTAGGTCTAGTTAGGATTATGCAGAAATTCACCAAGTCAATCAGTCACTATCTCCATCTGTTAGTCTCATAGTTTTTATTCACTTTAGTAAGTTACAATAAAATTTTGCATAGATCTCTTTGTCATGGACCTAAAAACGGAGCTAAAAGGAAGTGTTTTTATCATCTTTTTAGATATTTTCTTATTATAAACTTGAGGAAATAATTTTCTTCTCACGTAACCCATTAAGTTGCATATTGATATAATTTTCAAGTTTGCAGCCTTTTTCCAGGACTTTTATAATATTTGGACAAAAAAATGTTTAAATTTAAATGGACGAGTGTACATTCAATGAAGTTTATTAGGACCTTCAAGGCATAATTATATTTTTCTAAAGAATACTTTTATATTTGGAGGTTAAATTTTGTTTTGAAAAATCCACAAGTGGTGTGGTTTTTTATTTTAAAAAATAAACGAGAATTATATTATTTAACACTCTCTCCTATGCATTCAAACTTTTAACTTTAAATTTAAAAAAAATATATCCATTTTTCTATAATTACTTTTTTTATTACCTTATTTAAACTACAAACTAATTTTCTTGCACTGTCACAGTCTTCTGGATTTTGTAAATATTTAAACCTCTCTTGAACAAGATTGCTTAAATCATGAGATTCTTTCTCTCTCCACTCCTCATAGCCATCTACATCAGCTAATTCTTCAATATCATGTAATAAAGATCTGTAAAAAGATGTAATAAACATACATTATGTATAAATAAATAATTTTCTTAAAAATAGGCCTTTTTATTGCCTTCACTAATATTTAAAATACAATGAACTACTTCATCAATATCTTTATGCTTACAAACATTACACCACCAGACAGTGGTGTAATGTTTGTAAGCATAAAGATATTGAAGACTTACCGCTTATGTTCTGCTCCAAGGCTTAGAACTTGTTTAATGGTATTGACTACATCAGGAGCAATATCACTAGCTCTTTTTTGAATATCTAATAAACTTGAATGAATATAATACCAAAATTCATTTGTATTTGAATAAATTCTTCTTCTCAACAATTCATATTCTATATTAGGTTCTTCTTTCGGGTTTATATGGCCAAAATTACTTTTCTTATATGGACGTTCTGCTTTTGTTAACCTTGTTTGAAAATTTTCAATTGCTTCTCTTTGATCATCACTTAAATTGCTAGAAATATTTGAGGTAACACCGAGTTTAAATGGAGTATTAATTATGTTGTGTACCTACACATGTTTTTATGGTTTGTTTGTAGAGAGCAAGTTTAGAATCATAAAAAAATTTACCAAATCAAAATTATTGCCAGCAATTATATAATTATTATAAAATAAATTATAGATACTTACTTTACACTTAGTTCTTTAAAAATTTCTTGCAGTTCTTCATTCTGCTTTCTAAGTGCTTCTAAATCTGTAAGTGCCCTAATGAGTCTTTCTGATGACTTAGAATCTAAACTATTATTTGAACTTAATCCTGGATAGGCTGACAATAATAATACCACTAACCAGAGAGCAAGAAAAATAACTAATATGCGATGCCATCCCACTGAAGAGATTTGTCGTAAAATAGAACTCATTTTAATACTGAAAAAAAAACACTACAGCTGATGAAGTTTAAATAAAATGTTTAATAAGAAACAGGCAATGGGCTGTTACAACATTACTATTATTCTAAAATTATACCTGATATGTACGTATTTATTCTTCAAAATCTATAAAATAAACAGCAAAAATCCAATATGTGGTAGAATACATTCTTTATTCTTTCACGCTTATAATAGTACAAAAAACACCGGAATAACAGAAATAAATAAATACAGGGTACTAAATTAATTAAATAATAGAGCAATATTGAAATTCTTTTTAGACAACTCGTTTGCCTGTTTACCTAGAAGAATTTGACGAATTTGACACCTTTTGTCAAATAGCAGCTGATCGAACATTAACCTCCCATTCTTAGTGGCTAAAGCATCGCCACTTGGAATCTTTTTCTTAGGCCCGGTTGTACAATGGACGTTCAACCGAAGTTCACGCTGATCATCGGTTCAACGGAAAAAACTCGTTGTACAAAGCCGGTTCAGACGGTGAACTGTGGTTGATCTTGAACGTCCGAATTTGGGCGTTCAAGACGAGTTCAACTCCTTTTAGTAATTTTTAACCTCACTCTTTTGACAGATCACCTTGGGTTTTAAATATTTTGTTTTTATATTTTTAAAGTTGATACTTAAGCCAGAGTCTCATGCATCCGATTTCCGACGATCCGATCATCGGAAGTATTTTGATTGGTCAGAACATGTGGCGCCACAATGTTCTGACCAATCAAAAATACTTTCGGATGTCGGATCGTCAAATCGTCATGAACTCCGGCTATTGGGTTTTTATAATTAGAAATGGATCTTGTATGGAAAGATATGACCTGATATGACATACGACAAAGATTTTGTAGAATAACTTAATAATGTTGCGCACTCTCGAGCCGCATAAGTATACAGAAATAGTCCAGAGCATTTCAACATTTGGAATAACAAATAATTTAAGGCCAGATTTAGGTTGAAGAAACAAGCTGTGAGATGCACTAACACCTACTGAAATGGTATGCATTGCTTTACGATTTTTAGCCACTGTGAGTTTTTGCAAGTTGTTGGAAATTTTGGAGGTATTGACAAGTTAACGGCAAGTCGAAAAATAGACAGAACCCAATAATGACCGAGGTTGTTAGGCCGTTTTTTAACTTGGATGATTATGAAGCCAAAGAAGCAAAACTAAATTTTCGTTTTGCCCAGCAAGACATTCAAGACTAGTTGCTGCCCTGCGAATTCCAGATCAAATCAGAACAGTATCAGGACATTTAGCAACAGGTAGGTTAAAGCAACAGAGCTTAAAATTTTTAGTCACACCTTATGTTTGGTTTTTATAAGCACTCTTAACCGATATTGTAGGTACATACTTTTTACTTTATTTTTTTATTTGCAGGAATAGAGGGATTATGTATATTTCTTCGAAGGTTAGCTTACCCAAATCATTTGTGTGACCTAGAAAATATTTTTCAAAGATCTACCGCTGCACTGTCTGAGATTTGCACTTTTGTAAATATGCATATCTATAGAAATTTTAGCCGTCTCCTAGAAGATATAGGAAATTTAAACTGGATGAATCAAAACCGTTTGCAACTGTATGCAGATGTAAGTATTTTAGTAAACTTTTTTATTTTCTTATTGATATAAACAAACAAAATTGCATTTAAAGTTTTATTGAATAAGCACCACATAAAAATTAAAAGCTTCTCTAACACCACACTAAACAATTTTATAAACTGCTGATAAAAAATATGTGAGTACCCACTAGTATATCCACTGTTATAATTAAATATTGTTTTTTCTTTAAGGCTATATCAGCCAGAGGTGCTGCCATTCAAAACTGTTGGGGATTTATAGATGGTATGGCAAGACCTATATGCCGACCTTCAGAAGACCAGGAAGAGTACTACTCTGGTCACAAACGCCATCATTGCGTAAAATACCAGGCAGTTGTTGCTCCAGATGGCATCACTACTAGCCTTATAGGAGCATTCCCAGGTCGACGCCATGAAGCCGGTATTTTAAGGGAATCCGGATTGTATGAGCAATTGGAAAATCATACAAGATTTCCTGATGGTAGGCACTATAGGTTTGTTCTCACAGAAGTCAGAAACAGTCAGAAACTGTCAGGATTCGGCGCAATCAACTGTCCGCGTTCACACAAAAGTTTTTGGATTGTTTGAAAACACTTGGGTGTTGTTCTCACAGGTTTTGCTGATGGTTTTCAAACTGTCAGGAGAGTTTGCGGATCCATTACAAGTAAATTATCGGAAGCATGCGCAGAACTCAGTAGAAATATTTTTTTACCTTATTTTTTGCTAGTAGTGCAGAATTTATTTAAAAAAACTCTGCTATTAGTGTTTGTTTGTTGTTCTTTGAGTTTTGTTGTTTCTATCTATATTTATTGGTATTAAAAAGACAAGACATAAAAAAATGATTGATGATTTTTCGGATAATTCGGACTTTTTCGTTACAGAAACGGACTCGGACTCTGAAAATCTTGTAGAGCAAAGGATCAGGCCGAAAAAACTTTTTTTTGGAATGATTGTTTCTCAATTTAACAAAAAAATAATTTATATGGTTATCCATTTCGAACCAAAACAAAATTCATGTCAAAAACGAACCTGAAGTTAACCGCTGATAACTTTTTTTATCTGTCAACTGTTCACACAACTGGTTTGAAACCGATCAGAAATGGACATGCGCATTCACGTCGGTTTGAAAACTGTCACAAACTTGTTATAGATTTTCTGTGAGAACAAACCTTATGTAATATTTGGTGACCAGGCATATGGAATAAGAGAGCTTCTGTTATGTCCGCTTCCAGGTCAGGGTCTTAATGAAGAACAGCAAAATTTTAACACATCTATGTCTGTTGTCCGACAGGCAGTGGAGTGGAGTTTTGGAAAAATTATATCAGAATTTGCATTTCTAGACTTTAAAAAGAATCAAAAGTTACTATTGCAAGACATAGAAGCAATGTATATTTCAGCAAACATACTAATAAATTGTTATATTTGTCTGTATGGTTGTCAAACTGCACAGTTTTTAATATGAACCCATAACTTTAGAGCAGTATCTTAATTAAATGTTTTAAGAAAGTGGTACTTTGTTTTTTAAATATTTTTCAGATAAAAGAGTTTAAGAACAAAACCTATTTTTAAGTTATGACTATGTTGTAGCTGTAGTTGTAGAAACTAATAATAATAAAAACGAAAAAGATATACATTATGGTTTTATTTAAACTAATTATTACATTTACAGGTTTTTTAATAATATATTAATTATGTTTTCTTGTCTCTCAACTATGTTCTTTAAATTTTTTTCCTCTATTTCCAAGTTTATTTTTTTCTTCAATGTTCAGTTTCTGTTCTTCCAACTGTAACTTTTTTGTTTCAAACTCTTGTAAAACCAATTTTCGTTCCTCAAGATCTGCTTTTCTTGCTTTTTCCTCTCTTTCTACAGCAAGTTTATTCTCTTGAGGGCTACTTTTCTTGACTCCAGTTCCATTTCCTTTCTTTTATTTCAATTTGTTCCCTATCATATTTTTCCAGATACGCCAGCCCTTGTCTCTGGGCATTTACTTTTCGTGTTCTAGATCTTACTGGACCTAAAAAAAAATTGTTATTAGTGGCCATTATTTAATTTGAATTGTTCACTGCTTAGATAGCACTCCGATTAAATTATGTAAATAAAAATATATAACTTTTAATGAAATTACCTAGAATTTTTGAGGTTTTTGCTGGTGTGCTGGCAGATACACTCGGAGTTGACGTTTTGATGTTTTTTATTGGAGTCACTGGTACAGGATTCCAATTTGGTTTAGAAGTCAGCATTAATAAATTTTCCTTGTTACAGTCAGCAACTACCTCTGAGTCTACAAAAGAAATTCCCATTTGTTGTACACTTAATGGACCAAACTATATAGTGATTAACTTTTAAAAAAGTAGGTACAGTTTTTAGATTTAAACTCTTTCTGTGCGTCAGTTTTCTTTGCAACTAACAGTCCATTTATGAAAACTATTTAATAAAGCTTTAGAGAATCAGACATTTAAAATTTGACAGAATATTATTGAATCACATTATTAAAAATGATGCCAAATGTCAATCAATAAACAGTGCATATAATGCAGGATTTTTCTTTTGTTATAAACTATGACGCGGGAAAAGGTAAAAAGTAAAAACTGTATGTCAATAGTTACATAAAATTTAAAAGTTGTTAGAAACTTAAAATCACTATTCCTCTTTAAAAACTAAGAAACATTCCCTCCTGAGACTCCTGAACATTATTTTCATTCACCACTTCGCATTCCATGAAATCTAAAAAATAAAAAGTAATGTTTATATAATAGATAAGATAATGAAGTGTAAATAAATCAATAAATTATCTTCTCATTATAGTGTAGTTTATTTTACACAAAACCGAAAAGCCAAGGAACAGATCTAATATTGGAAAATTAATTTTGTTTGTAAAAAAGTAAATAAAATAGTAGTTAATTTTTTTTAACTTACAGGAATGATCATTAAAAAAAGGCTTCTCGTGATCCTCAATGTTTTCTGGAATGTTTTCCACAATGATTTCTGATGGCTGCACATTGGAGACTATTGAGGCCCACATATTACGAGCACTTTCTCCTTAGACAAGGAAAGAGAGACTTTCTCCTTCTTTTTTGATCAAGTTTTTTTTTCGTAAAATCTTTGATTAGGTTAAATTGTGGCAATTTTCTTCTTCTTTTTTTTGTGGGCTTTGCAACTGATAGTTCAGGTAAACCTGTAGTGGTACAACCCAGAGAAATAGAGAAGAGGAGAAAGCGCTTCAATCTGCGCGAAAAGTCTAATATAGGGCGCCGCCATGGTTGCTTTCGCTTGTCATTTGTCATCATTTGAGCTTGTCATGGCATAATCTTGTTTGTAAACAAAAATTTAATTAAAATGGTTTTGGATGAATAATATTACGTTTTATGAATAAAATTAAAATTTTAAGATGAAAACATGTACCATTATTAAACAGTATACTATGCAGGTAAATTATTTGTATGAATTCCAAAATATTTATGGGTTAGAAGATTTTTTTCTTGGTAAAAAGCTCGTAATATTGAAATCCTACATAATGTGTTTTTGAATTTTTTAGTAAGAATAAAGAAAGCAGAATACGTTATAAATGTGCATATAATATATATTACAATTTTTTAATGTAAAGGGTAAGAAGATCCAGGTGACTTGGCAGTAATTTTTTTTAAAGAAAGGATAAATGGAAATGCTAAAATCGAAATACCAACTTGTTTACCCAAAGAAGCTTTAATAATTTTATCCAATAACTGCAGTGCTGTCAGTAAACATATCTTTTTAATAGATTCTTTAAAAGTCAAATAAAGGCCTATGTTATTCAAAATTGGTGTACAGTATTTCGCACTTTTTTATGTAAGTGCTCTTATCGAAGGTGTATTTCAGAATTTGGTGTGTACAAAAAGTGTAAACAAATTCTGAATAACAACCAGACCTAAAGTTACAATAAGAGAATATAGCAAAAAATGCATACAATATAAAAGGCATCCTAAAGAACTTTTCAGCGAGAACATGCAATATTGACAAATGGCATTTTATTAAATAAAATAAATAATCAGTAAAGAAGTGTTTTAATTATACACTGTATTTTATGTCAAATGTTTTTTTTGTATTAAGGAGTAAATTTACTTTAAGAAATGACACTGGCTAATACATGTAGTTGGCCCAATGGAAAACTTTTATTTTATAAAATGGTTGTTAAATTATATCTATAATCGTATATCATCTTAAGCAGGTGATCATTAGTGTGAGTTTTTTTCTTTCTATGAAAATTTTAAAAGGAAGGTCCTATATATTAAAAAAAATACATGCTATATATTAATTTTTATATGTACTGTGATGATACTAACCTCTTAACTTATGCTACTTGTTTTATTTAGGGTTATACCTTTTTAAACAATGCTCAGGTTGGCTGCCATTCCCATATATTTTTCTTAAGGAGACTTTTTTTTCAATACCTATACTCCTATTGTTTTAGTTTTCGGAATACAACCAGATATAGTCCTTGCCTTTGTAGCTTATTTTCTCAAATTTTTTAAAATCATTTTTAGTCAAGAATAGGTTTTTTTTGACAATTATTATTGTAAAATTGCCAACATGAGTTTCTGTTTCCTGTTAAACTAATCTTATTATATTGTATAATTTAAGAGAATTTTTATCGATGATTAAATATTGTAGATCACACACACATTCTAATTGAACAAATTATTTCATAATTAGTTTATATTTAGGCTGCTGCAGAGACAATTTGAATGATTAATATGTGGCAATTGCCAATACTAAGATACCATAATAATAGAGTTATATAGACAATCTATGGGCAAGTTCACACTCTCCCTCTAAGGAATAGAAAAATGACATTCTTCACTTAATCCGGTAGGTTAGTTTGCTTAAACTATTGGGTTAACAAAAAAACAAGATATCTTTATTAATAGGTTTTATTGACCATTAACCCATTTAGACCGGAAACTGTTTTTTGTCAAAATCATTTAGTTTTTTTAGAAATTTGTGTTAAGATGGGTCACCCAAATGACGTAAAATAAAAAATTAACATTTGGTTTGCCTCTGAAATGTCAAAAAAGTGCGTCCTTTTAAAAGGACAGTAGGCCTATATACTACTATAATTAATTTATTTATATATTAGTTTGAGTGATAGTTTACGAAACATTCTTTGGGATGTAAAGCAACATTACATTTTTGACAAATGAAATTAGCCATCTTGTAGCACACTGCGCATCGCCGTTGATTTTCATAATATAAAACCAGATGGTCAATTCGGTCATAACGTAAAAATTCATATTAATTTCTAGATAGCTTCGAAGTGCCTTGTTTTGAAGTCATTGATCTTCGAAACTCCAACTGGTCAAGATTTCTGTCATTATATTTGTGTAGACGCCATGAATTTTGTACAGCCATATCGTTAAAATAAATAAATAACGAAAAGTACGACATCTTTCTCCTGATTGTCAATCTATATTCACTCAAATTTTGATCAGTCCGATCTACGCCGCCCATATTCTCATTGTAAGACTACAAGTCGAGGTTGATCAACATAAATGTGTTTTTTCTCCGACTAAGAAAATCTTTTTACTCTATTTACCGGAAAAACTGTTGAATCGTTAGACGCTATATCGACGATATTGTTATCATTCCATTTACAAATGATAATTTCTTTATCCACGCAACAATATTTCAAATAATCACGGGTTTTTTCTTTTGTTGTTGATAAAGGTGAATTTGAATGCGGTTTTCCCTTATGGTACCAGTAGCTTTTACATTTCTTGTTTTAATTCCTGTAGAAGAGAAAGTGATGTAAAATAATTACCAAAAAAAAAATAAACAAAAAAACATCAGAATATTTTAACACTTTCGGATTCCCAAGTGTTTGTATCTGTCTGGTAATGTTGTTAAGGAACCTTGGTAGGGATCAAAGAGACAATTTGCCCCGCCAAAGCACCCACCCATATCTTGTACCCCCAACGAATGGGTTATCCGCTAATAAACTGTTTTCCACTATGGGGCAAAATATGGGATCACATAGATAGATTCGTCTGTACTGTGGTTTTCCTCAATAGGAGCATGTTAAAAATTTTGTATTCAATAAATCAAATAGAGGTCTCATCTTTGAATATTAATCCTGCTTATCCAATTTCATATTATCATTACAGTGAATATGGTTCTTTATTTTTGAAATCTATCATGGGAAATGGCCACACATACCAGTTTATTGTTGGTGTAAGTTTCTATTCTGCCAAAACATCCTTTTCCTAAGTAGAGGTACGTATCCACTCAAAACTAAAACACCGATAAAGGAAAGAAGTTCTTCTCGCGTTATATCTTCTGAGCGATTTTTTTGCTGAGCATAAGTGTTCGAAAATTCCAAAATTAGGTTTATAATTTCTTGATCAAAAAACATTTGAAATGCGGCTGCTGGTGACATATTATTAGATACATACGATATATCTATCCATTCATCAATAGTTGCTTCCAAATCACAACCAATTTTATAGTCAAAAGATTTGAGTAGCTTCGGTTTTCTTTGTACAATCGCTGACAGGGGTTTTTCATCGTCACTGTCCCAATGGTTTTCTGGTGGCTTTCTGGACTCCGCATTCACTCGTAGTTGAGCCGCAGGCAGATTATTTATGTCCAAAACATTTTCATCTCCCGAAACATCGTCCGTATCGCAGTCATCATTGGCATTTTTGGGTGGAAAAATTCCAATTTCTTCTGGAATATCATTAACTTTACAATTTTCCAGCTCCTCGGTTAACTCTGTCAAAGTTAATGGCTTTTTTCAAAATCTAAAAAGGAAATTAAAAAAATGGTAAAAGTAGTGAATAAGCCTACCGACCTTTTAAAAGGACAGTCATATTCTATTAAAAATACTTAACATATGTCACATTATTATTTAAGGTTATGTTACCAAACACGTTTATTGAATTCTGCTTGAGCAAAAGAAATGTATACTGGACTTAAAAAGTATGATAAAAACTTAAAAAACTTACCTCCAATTGCTCATTGCAATTGACTTGAAAATTCCTCAGAAACAACACAACGTAAAATCAGAATAAAAACTGTTTCTGTCTGCGGCACGTTTTGACACGCTTTCGTATTGTTTTTAACATCTAATATTAGTGGCGCCACCTTTTCATAAGTAGAAATATTAACGTGGATGCATAATTTATGCAGCGTCCTTTTTAAGGGACGGTAGGTCTATATGGGTTAAATGGAATCAACTTGGTTTACTTATTTCTTATTTTTTCCCCTTGAATAGTTTTGGTATGGTGTTTCATCATGGAATTGGTGATAATTGGTGGGTACTTGGGTAGAAATGCCATCCAAAAAAAGGAAAGGTATAACATTTTGTCTTAAAATTTTTCCTTGTCCTATATGTTCATTATCCAGGAACTGTTTTGAACAAATGTATCTGCTAGCTGACCAATTGTTTATTTGTAGTATACTCAACCATTTTTTAACCAAAACTTTCTGTTTTGAAAATCTAAAATTAAAATATTACATGTAAATTTTGTTGCGCCTGCAAGTATGCCAAAATCAAGAGACCTAAACTATTATAATGTGTGTTATCTTATAAAATTACAATTAAACTATTTTAGCTTTAATTTTTCTAGGTTTTTATTTACCCAATAAAATATTTTCACTTTATAAAATGGGGTACTTACAAACGAAAATAATCTCTTTTGCTGTACTATATCTTTTAGAATTGGAACACAAGACATAGTTCATTAAACTAAATTAAAGCATTCATATTATAAATGAAACACTAAACTAAAATAAAACGAAAGATACCAAGCCATTGAAGTCAAATCTAATCCAAAAAGTAAACAAAACATTTACGAAAAACTCTTGTTTATACGACAACCCTTTTTATTCCATGAGAACAACAAAGAAAACAAAACTTAGTTATGTCAAATGTCAATTTTGATTTGACAAGTAGAAGCAACCATGGCGGCTTACATGCCGTCCTCGTAAAATTGGATGCGCAGTGGTCGAAGCGCTTTCTCCCCTCTTCTATTTCTCTGGTTAAAACAACCCCTTTAGCCTTTATTCTAGTACGTTCCGCCAGCTCTCCCCTTTCCAGACACAGCTTTCCGGAGCTTTGTAGTGGAATTTCTGGATTGTTGGGCTCGAACCCCCGGGAAAATTTCCCGAAATTTTCACAAAACTTAATATTTTCAAAAAGATTTTCTTATCGGTGCAAGGCACAAAAAATGGACGTCCGGCCAGGAAGCTGCTACTGGTTTCACGCATAACCGCTTTCTGTCAGTACTGCTCCTTCCTGCTGAGCGCGCAACCATCTTCCGCCATTAGGAAAATTCCTCGTGCGTGGGGCTCTTAGAAAGAAACAGGTATAAGAATCTTCGTTCACAGCGCTTAGCCCCAGAAGAAGGACTCCATCGTTTGGCTTGAGTTTCTTCTTGATCCCCGATGGTAAAAGCTGTTGATCAGCCGCCTTCCCGGAAAAAACTATGTAGTTTTTTTATCGCGAGCACTTTACTGATCGGAGGTCAAATAGGAACTGATGTCCAAGGTCAGTGATGACCATTTAATTTGAAGTATATTCGGGTTTCCATCGAGCACTCATTCAGTCAGCACATTCAAGGGCATAATATAATTCCATAGTCTGGCTGTAAGCCATAGGAAATCTTCTAAACTCGGAAGTGAAAAAAACAAGGTGGGTATAACAGAATTCTGTCACGTTTTTTTTTTCTTTGTTAGGTTATGTAATTTGGTCATAAACTTTGCTTTGCTTCAGTCGCTTCAGTAGGCATGAGCTAAACAGCGATATTTCCATAACGCCGTTATCGGCGATCGCGATTTTTAAATAACGGCGATTTAAAAGCGTTATCGCGATCGCGACTTTTCACACTACGCCAAACTAGCGTTTTTATTATTCGCAGCTATTAGCGCCCTCGTGTGATTTATTTTGCTACTGTATATTAATTTCACTTGCTCGCCTCCTATTATACTGTTTTTTTATAAATATATAATATATTATTTGCGATTTTGGTCAACGTTTGCTATCAGCGATTTTTCAATAACGGCGATTATTTTAAATCCCGAAATGCAAAAAAAGATTTCTACTATACTGCTATACTATACTACACTTTTCTTTGCATAAATATTATAGAAAACTGTAATTCTGCTATATACTTCAGTGAGGGGCGTGAAGATAGAGGGCGGGTCCCCATGAGCGCATTATTGGCGGACTCAATTTCACTGTGCATTACGTGAAGTTCGGCGCACTGATCCCCACGTGGGTGAACAGTTTTGGCATTTGACAGTTCGTGCGGACTGTTTTTTTTATCTTATGTCAAAGTGTTTGTGTTGTTAGTAACAGTAAAACAGTAGTGGGAGTATTATTTAACTTACATTTTAAAAAATCCTATAAATTGATGATAAATTGATAAACGTATACACACAACACTACACTGCCAGACAGCCAGACGCCAGACTGCCACTTATGTTACTTGTCGCCCAAAGTGCCGAAAAAGTAAAGCCAAACACAACTTTTTAGCGTATTGTTGGCGTATTCTCAACAGACTTGACAGCGCACTTTTGACAAATCAGGTGATCGTTTAGGCCAATCGCGTTGTGGAAAACCAGTTCGCTGTCAGTACGCTCTGATTCCAGTCCGCCCATGAGGACCTGGCCAGAGTCGAGGACCCTTGAAATAAAATACGCTCTTTTTCACTCAACGCGACGAAAAGCGATTAGCTGTGTTGCATGTTGCATATAAGTTGACACGATTTCGCATATTATAAAAAATCGCTGTTTCTGTCAATCGCCGTTATTTGCGATTTTAGTCAACGTTTGCTATTAGCGATTTTTCAATAACGGCGATTAAATCACCGGTAGTGATATATCGCTCATCGCTACGCTTCAGCAACCCTTTTTTATTCTGTGGCTTCAGCCAGCGAACATAGCATGATCGGTGGTTCAGCTTTTCATTATCAGCTGCTTACGAACAGCACAAATTCTGACCTAAGTTGAGGGAAACTAACTTAGTTGGCCGTACGATTTGTCACAGCTAAGTCAGAATCTGACCTCCCCCCTTGCCCCTGCTAAGGTACCCGGATTTCTGTCTTAGATATCTTGGCTAACCGTGGGCTAACCTAAGTTGAGCACACAATACACTAACTACAAAATTTCACCTTTATTTAACAAATATTTTTAATAAAACAAAGAACAACAAAAATATGATTTTACTCTTAAAAATGTCAACAAAATTGTCTGAGTGATTTGAGAGTTTTATGTTGAGTACGCCAGACACTCGCGAAACAATTAAATGGCCTACTTTATAAATTTAAATTATTTTTTTTTTTCGGGATTTAAATTTGAAAAGGAAGCCATTCGATTGTTTCTTGGTGGCCTGGCGTACCAAAACTGTCTAAAATCACTAGACAATTTATTGACATTTTAAAAATAAAATTTTGTTTGCTATTTTATTAAAAATTTTTGTTAAATGAGGTGAAATCAAATTTATCTTATAAAATAATAGGTGTATTTCCACAAATCTTAATTTTGGCTGTAATCAGTTTTGAAGAAGGAATTTTAGGAAAGTTTGTACAGTTTTGGGGTTAGGCCCGAGTGGGGCGTTATATCATAAAAAACTAAAAGTGTCCGACAAAATTTGACTTCAGATTCGTGATCACGCCCCAAAAAACCCCAGTATACAAAATTTCAATAAAATCGGCCGTGGGCCCGGTAAGTAAAAAATTACCTTTAATTATAATAATTTTTGTCATCGAGTGACGTCATGCGCAACGTCGTACGAAATTAAATCGCCAAGTGGGTTTATCTTCTAGTAATAGTATCATGGATCATGGTATAGAGTTCACTGCACAGTTCACTGGTACCGACTTTCCTGGACGGCTAGTAGAGATTTTCATCCAATCCACCTGGCAACAGTGCATTCAATTCATATTTCTTCAACCACGTTCGCGGATTTTGAATTTTGAGTATTTTGACGTATTGAAAAAATCACACATCCATAAAAAAGAGAGGTTAGGGGTTAGATTTGTGATTTTGTTGCAAAAATAATATAAGTAAACAAGTGGTAATTTCTTTAATTTTTTTATTTTAACTTTTTGTCGTGAACGTCGAGGTGTGCGTTGCGTTACACATTTGTATTGTCTTCTTATTTTGTTTGTGGATATTAACATTTTAAAAAAAAATAAACAGATACGGTAACGGGGCAAATCACGGGCAAATCTCCGAACCGTTGAAGTCAAAGCGAACTCGTGGATATAATCCGCGTGTTCCCGCAAAAAGACCAAGAAAAAAACACTAAAGGTTTGTTCCAACAGCGCCAGAAACCGTTCAAAAACCGTCACCGAACGATCACGCTCCTGTGCAGTGATTAAAATACGTCCCAATTTAATCACTGCGCATGAGCGTGATCGTTCGGTGACGGATTTTTGATGTGTTGGAACAAACCTTAAGAATGCAGTTTTTTTTAGGCAACTGATACTGATAAGGGTTCCTTTATAGCATATTTACATGCATCTAAAATATATAATCATACAAAAATGGGTGAGGAATAGACTCCACACACCTCGTTTTGTGTTAAATGTATGTATCTTATCCCATTTAAATATATGACAAATGTTAAAATTAATTAAATTTTTATAGTTCTAGAGTTTAATAGCAGCCTATGGTTGATAGCCAAACTTACTGAATGTACTAACAAAAAAAGAGGAATTTTATTGTTTATAATGGAATCTAAAAACTGTTATGTATTTTTGGACTTTACATTTGACAATGTAAAAGGTAAGCACAATTATTTAAGTAATTTCCTAAGAATTAAGTGCACATAATAAATTCTACCAATACAGACATCTAAATGTGGTATGTTCTGTTTAATAATGAATTTATAAATTTAGGTATGTAGATATAATATAATATATATATATATATTAATAATAATAATATATATAATATATAAAAATATATATATATATATATATATATATATATATATAATAAAAAAAAAAAAATATATATAATAAATATAAAAAATAAAAAAAAAAAAAATAATAAATAATATAAAAATAAAAATAAAAATTAAAAATAAAATATATATATATATTTTATATTTTTATAAAAATATAAAAATAAAAATAAAATATTTTAAAATAAAAATAAAATTTTTATTTTATTTTATAAAATAGAAGAATAATATATATATAATATATATATATATATATATATATATATATGAAAAAATAATAATTTTTATATATAATATATATATATATTATATAAATAATAATTATAAAAAAGTTTTAAAAAAAACTTCTTAGAATTTTGGAGAAATAAATACAAAAAAAACAGGGGGTTTCCCTTTAAAATTACGTTCCGTTTGGGTTTGGGTTGATCTGGCAACGCTGCACTTGCAAAAATTTTTGAAATGAGCTTATTACCCGTTATTTGCCAATTTTTTAAAAAATTTTTTTTTTTTCCCCGATCTTAATAGGAACTAACTGAATCACCCCGAAAAAAAATAATATATATATATATAAATATAATTAATATATATATATATATATTTTATATTTTTCAAAAATTTTTTTTTATTTTCTTGGGGATGGTCAGGGAATATATAAAAAAAGGTTACTAAGCAATTTTGTTAATTATGTCAAAACGACGTTTTGGCCTGGAAGGGCCTTCATCAGGTATATAATATGTATTTTTTTAAAAGAACAAATCAATCTGCAATACAAAAATTTTTTTGATTGAAATTTTAACTATACAATATATTAACATTTAATTTTACCTTAAAACTAAGGGGTTCTTACGAAAAACACTCATTTTATTGTTGTGTAATGCACATTTAACTTGAAAAGACAAACAAACACTTAACATTTAAAACAGTTATAATCACAATAAACGGTCTTCGTTTCAACTATTTATGTTTTTAATTATTATTTATTTTTGATAGTCTATAGAACTACTAGCACCATCTTACCATTTTACCAAAAGATTAAATATGTGTTTAATATCAAGAACGGGAAAAACTGTAAAATATATTTTAAAATAGCAGTGAGGTAGAGTTCTTGCATATAGATAATGATATAGAAATTTGTTTTATTTTGTGTGGTCATCTTGGGGCAGTAGTAAAAGATTTTATTAAAATTTATTTTAATAAATGTGTGTTTTTATAATTTTATATCTAAATATTATTGTATACTGATTATCTTGTTATGTATTTTTTTTTTTTTAATTAATTATTAATGAGATTGCAATAATGCATCTTAAATTCTTTGTGTCTGCCTTTGTTTTTTATTGCCTTTTTGTTTTTTGAATAAAAACCATTTCTAAGAATTCTCTTTTGTGTATTTTTTTTTCTGTTTTCAAAATTTTTGTATTTTCAAAATCAAAAGTATGTTTTTTTCGGTGGAGTGGTTTGTTAGAGCAGTTTTGTTGCGTTTGTCGTATTTATGACTATTTAGCCCTGTTTTTTAAATATTGGCTTGTTTGTCCTATGAAACGTTATCATGAGTTAATTAAATTATTAGTTAGTTATTAAGTTTAAGGCTTTAAAGCACTTAAACAACCATTTTAAATAATTTAATTAACTCATAAAAAAAAAGAATTACAAATTTTATAATTCAAATAAATTCCAAAAACGACGGGAAAAAAAGACAATAATAAAAAAAATTCTATCCTTACCTTACATTCCTAAACTCTCTGAAAATATTCAAAACTTTTTTAAAAAATGAAAATATTACAGTTTGCCATAAGGGCCACAATTTACTTAAAAAATTATCTTCAAATCTCAAAGCAAAATTGAAAAAAACAAAAAAAGCCATGTATATATGAAATTCCTTGCAAGGATGGATAACGTTTACATAGGACAAACAAGCCAATATTTAAAAACAGACTAAATAGTCCATCTGACAAACGCAACAAAAAATGCTCCCAACAAACCCCCTCCACCGAAAAAAACATACTTTTGATTTTGAAAATACAAAAATTTTGAAAACAGAAACAAATACACAAAAGAGAATTTTAGAAATGGTTTTTATTCAAAAAAACAAAAGGCAATAAACACAAAGGCAGACACAAAGAATTTAAGTATGCATTTTGCAATCTCATTAATAATTAATTAAAAAAAAAAAACACAACAAGATAATCAGTATACAATAATATTTAGATATAAAATTATTAAAAAAAAACACATTTATTAAAATAAATTTTAATAAAATCTTTTACTACTGCTTAAAATGTCTACCCAAAAATAAAACAACTATATCATTATCTATATGCAGAACTCTACCTCACTGCTATTTTAAAATATATTTTACAATTTTTTACAGTTCTTGATATTAAACACATATTTAAATCTTTTGTAAAATGGGGCAGATGGTGCTGTGGGAATTCATAGTATCAAAAAAATAATAATTAAAAAAAATAAATAGTTGAAACAGACCGTTTTGTGTTTTAACTGTTTAAATGTTAGGGGTTTTTTTTGTCTTTCAGTATAAAATTATTACACAACAATAAAAGAGTGTTTTTCGTAAACCCCTTAATTTTAAAGGTAAAATTAAATGTTAATATATTTATAGTGTAAAATTTCAATCAAAAAATTTTTTATGTCCCGATTTTTTGTTCTTATAAAAAAATACATATTATATACCTGATGAAAAGGGCCCCTTCCCCCGAAAATTAATTGACATAAATTGAACGAAAATTCTTAGTAAGCAATTTTTTATATTGCTGACCTTATCCCCAGAAAATCCAAAATTTTTGGGAAAACCCTAAACAATATAAAATTTAAGGCAAAGGTCAAGAAAATTAACAAATAAACAATATATATATATATATATATATATATATATTAATATATATATATATATATATATATATATATATATATATATATATATATATATATATATATATATATATATATATATATATATATATATATATATATATATATATATATATATATATATATATATATATATATATATATATATATACACTAAACAACTATAGAATCCAAACACCTATTTCAATTTTTTGTTTAATGTGGCCTATGCATAGAATTTATTTTGATCCAAAAACAGGTCAGGTCATTCCCTTTAGGTACCTATTGAGGAACCATTTTTTAAATATTTTTATAGAAAAAAAAATTAGTCAAGAACTAATCGCCACTTAAAGTTGATGTCTGGTCCTTTAAATTTGACATCAGACCAAAGAAGCTTGTGATGACATGGGGTCTGCTGAGTTTGAATATTAGTCTTTTTTTGCTCCAGATGGAAGCTCTAAAATTTGTTTATTATTATTTAAGAAAAACACCAACTAAGTAACATTATTACTGACTATTTGAACCAATGCAATATATTTTTTGTTGTTATAAGCAGTTATTAAATTTTTAAACCAATGCAATAATTTTTTGTTCGGGTATTTTTGTCAGATGAAAATAAATGAATTAAAGTATTTTACCTTTTAAAGAAATAAATAGAAATGATTCTTATCTGCTAATCCAAATCCAAAGTGTTATAAAATCCTGATTTGCTTTGCTTGGTATTCTGTTCACCTTTATCTAAGATGTAATGTTGAAACTTAGCTATATGCATTGTGAATATGTTTGGTTGGCTTCTCATAAGGGGGATATAGTTTTCGTGCAAACGTTTAATATTTTACTTTTAAATGCTTTAAGCTCTATTATGAAATTGCAGAAGTATTATTTAGGTTTAAATGGATATTTTTAGCAATTAAAAAAATATATGTGCAAGGAGTCTATTGTGGAGAACAATAACAGGTATATGACATCATAGTTTAACAAAATAAAAAAATAATGTTTTTAAACGTTTTTTTACAAATGGGAAAACTCAGAAAAATACTTTTTTAGGTAAACATTCAGATTAGTTTTGTATACTTATACAACTTTTTCGTTGTAATGCATTTCTTATGCTCAGTAGTAAGATCTACTGGTGGACGGTGGCTGCTCACCCTGTATATTTCCTCTATGATTTGCATTCTCACATGTGGTCTTAATCCATCTGATAGCTCATTAAAATAAACTATTTTTGTATACTGAGCCTGGCACCACCTGCTCTGACATCATTAAACTAAGCTATTTTATGCTAAGGTTACACACAGCTACTTTTGCTGCACAGTTTTGAAACTGCAGCTGCAAAATTTACATATTGTGTCAACACAAGCGAAGAAAGTAGCTCACAGTATGCAGTATTTTTAGCTAAAGCTGAGAACTTGAGGTATAAAAAAAAGTTGAGATGGTGTTCAGAGACATGACACACGTTTTTTTACCATGCGACATTTATTTAAAACCTGCATGCAGTATTTCCCAATACTTTGATTTAGTAGATGTGTATGGAATGCAGGAACTATAAAAAAATTATTTGAAAAAATTGTAACAAAATATGGCTGTTACTGATCAAAAAAATAGCCGCGGCTTATTAATTTATTGTTAGGTATTCTACTGAGAATTGATTAAAAATAAGAAACAGTTAACTACTGGGTGTGTGTCAGATTCGCATATGAAGCCATTCTATATTACTCAAAAACTTTTTATAATCATAGATGCTTAGGCATAATCTACTAATATTATATAACTGACCACTCTGCCACCATTGTACATTTTAGTTTTATTATAAAGCGAATAAGACCATAAAAGTAAAAATAATAATACAATTGTCAAGCAAATAAATAATTTAGGGAAAGGTTTTAAATTTTCATAACAGATTTTTTCCTATTTCTTTATTGCCGTAAACAAATGAGTGGACTGGAGAGAACTAATTTTACAGAATATTTAGTAAACGTCTAATCGCGACAATTATATCTACTTTTAAAGAATATTAACGAAATTAACGTCAACAATAGTTAGCCAAAGTCAGCAATTATCAGGTAGCTGTGCCTGGCACATGAATTTACAAGCATGAGGGAAGGTGAAGGCAGTACATGCAAGCAAGAGGTTGTACCCCCTCCCTTCTGCTTCTAACAAAATATTAAAGTATACTAAATTAAAATTTTTGGTGTAAAGATAGAAGTAGTTCTCAATACATAAAAAATATAAAAAAAACTTTTAATTGATTACAAAAAATTTTCCCTTTTAGCTGGCAGGGTTGTAATAGAGTTATTTAAAGACGTGGCCAAAAACTGTTTAGAATTTTCGTGTTTTGCACGGGGAGGGGAATTGACCCAAGGAAAACCCCTGTATTTTAAAGGAACCAAATCCATAGAGGTAAGTTACACAATTACTTACCTTTTTATTTAGAAATATTTAAAAAAAACCGATGAACTGGAAATGTGGTCTCATTAGATAGAGAAAGCAACAGTTATCGTCGTTGCTAACTCTTTTCTCTCACAGTGTACCTGATTTGCCGAAATAATGGTATAATAATTATTATGACTTGACCTTGACCCAAGGGGGAAAAGAAAAATATTAAATAAAAGTTTTCAAACAAAAAGAAATTTCCAAATTGTTTTTCTGTCTTTATTTTTATTTTAATATAAAGAAAATTTGTCATCTTTTTTTTTAATAATCGGCCTTTTACATTTTTTTATGTTATGTTATGCTGCTATATTAGAAACATGTTTCTCTCTCCCTAGAGTTATAACTCGTCAATAAAACAACTTGTATGGTTAAAGAAGTGTTTTATTTCAATTTGCAACATTCCAGAATTTGTCTATTCCTCAACATTCAAATGCCTATCTTGGGGTTCTAGATCCATATAATTTATCCACCCATCATTTTAAAGGTTGTAAAATAGGCCATTTTCATGCCATATTGTTTTTAAGAATCCACACTTTGATAAATCATATTTCGGTTACTACAAAGCCTAAAGACTGTTAATAATGAAAACCGTTTTAAAAAAACATGTAAACACTTTTTTTTTGGAAAATACCCATACTTAAATTCATGTGGTAAGAAGAATTTAAAATTTAAAATGCAGACTAACTTATTATTATTATTATTATTACCCTTTTTTTTTTTTGGGGTTTTTAAAAAATATGTTTTTAATCACTATGTTCAAAGTTCATCAGTTTGTTTTTTAAAATTTTAAATTTTTTCAACTTTTTTGTTAACGTATGTGTACAAAAAGTGCATAGAATTTGGGTTAAAATTTTAAATTTTAAGAAGGGGCAAATTCAATCCCTATCACAAAAAATGCACCCGTTTAAAATGGTAGGAATTTCACGGTTTTTCCAAAAATTTATGATCAATTGAAGTTATGAAACAATAAAACCCATTAACATTGTAGTTACTTTCATACAGGGTTTACTTACAAAAAGGAGGATTTTTTCTTTAAGGGGAAAATGGAACAATACTAATTTGAGCTTCGGGAAAGGTCTTGGGATGGAGTTGTAGATAATAGTGATGCAAGTCTTTGCATGATATATTTATTAATAAAATAAAATCCCGGAGGACAGGGGGATCCCAGAACGCAGTACAAAAAGTCAGCAATGGGCACCCAAACCCCGGGTAACCCTCAGGCATAAAAAATTTGGGACCAAGAAAAAGGGGGTTGTTTTGGAAAGGTTGGGAAAAAGAAGTAAGTGAAAATACTTACAAAACATATGCCAGGATTTTAAAAAAGGTAATAAAGAGGAAAAAG
>JAHBCN010003944.1:69178-89118 GCA_019359885.1 Listronotus oregonensis
TTGTTGTGTGTAATAGCTTGTTGTAAGCACTAAATAGCAGACAATATCCATTTGAGTAACAGGGGGAAAGTCAGCAGGATTCATACTTAAATCCGACTCTTTTAAACAAAACGGATCCACAAAATTAATTCCGGAGAGCTTTTGTCTGTATCGATTTGCGGCATCCGCATTTTCAGCTTGTAGCTTCACAAAATAGTCGCTCATGATTGATTCTCTATAAGTACCATTACTAAAGGTGGGTTCAAACAGAAATTTAATTTAATTTTAATTTAACCTAATTTATGGTTTAATTTTATTTTTACCACCCTCGTTCGTACAAAAATTTATGAAACTAAATTTAACCAATAAAATATGTCTATTTGCGTCTGCGCAAAACAAACATGTCATTTTGATTTTATTTAAATCAAAATTCACAACCTAACTAACAAAAAACAGGTAAACAACCAGCTGATTATTATTTGTGCTGCTAATTGAAATATTAAAAAACTTCAAAAGCTAAAAAAATTCGGTACTAATTGCCAGCTGATTTCTTAAGCATGCGCATTACCGATCATTTAATTTAATTTAATTCTAAAAGATAAAAGTTGGCCAACTTTTGAATTAAATTTTAAATTCGGTCATTTGTGTCAACGTCTCAATATGAAACCGTTGATTTAATTTTTTAAATTAGGTAAAATTAAATGTTAAATTAAATTAAATTTCTGTTTGAACCCACCTTAAGACTCCCAAATAATATAAATATACTTAAAAAGTCACTTTAAACTACTTGAAATCCGAAAAAAATCACTATAAAACAGGACAATGCACAGGCAGGTTAAATTGCTAAGCGGGTTGTTTGTCCTCCCCAGCAAGTTTTTTTAAATCAGCTGTTTTATTAGACAGGTCTATAAACAAAATATTTGTCAAATGTCAACCCTTTTCAAATTCCCTTTAAAAGGGGACCTTTAAAGGGTTTACCAAGAAAATTAAACTTAAAGTTAAGGGAAAAATTAAGGACCAATTTGTTGGTGCAAGGAAAATTTTTAAATTTGGGGCAAGTTAGGTTTTTAAGAACAATTTAAAAGGGGTGTCTGCATAATTCAATTTAAAAAGTGCAAGGCCCTGATTTTAAAAGGAAAACGGTGAGCATGATCCTGATTGTAATGTAAACATTTGGATATATTTCTTCTGGATGAGTTGTTTTGCGTCGTCGATAGAGTCTAATAAATAAGTTTAAAGCTGAAGTTCTTCATATATAGTTCGAAAGGCTGTATATCTTTGTTTTACCCTTTTTTTTATCTTTGTAGCAGCTCACGAAGGATTTTTCATATACATATATAATATATGCTAGACATATACATACCTATATTCTCCTAAGTACCAGAGTACCGTGAGTGCTGGGTTTTCCGATGTTTAACCCATCTTTTTCCCAGTTCCGTCAACGCTCCAAGCACAACGCGGTAGTGCCACCAAGGAGGTTTTTTTTTAAATAACTACTACCTAAATGTGTCTTTCGGCGGGGAATCGAACCCGGATGGGCCGGCGCGGCTAGCAGGCTCTGACCACCGGAAAGACAGACCCCTGCTCAAGTATTGTACCTAAATCATTGCGACGTTTAAAAAGATCCTCTTTTGGTAAAGATTTTAAATGATTGATGTCATAAATAAAACTAAATTGGGTAAAATATGCCTTGATAGCATCTATCATGGTGTTAAAGTTAACTCTGAATTGCATTTAAAAGAGATTCAACTGGTTCATCAGTATGTTCGTAACCGAACATTCATTTTCTGGTTATTCTTTTTCCTTAAATTGAGACTGAATTTGGTAAGTTCTTTTCTTCACAAATAGTCTAGCTTCTGTTCCTTTTAAATCCAGTATTAGGGAAATTTTTGAATCCAGGGGCCCGAATTCCGTGCAATAGATTTCTACATCTAGATATCTACAATCGACATCTATGCCCAATGGCGATAATTCTTTCGTTAGTATTCCGTCTACTATCGACTACACTTCGGACATTTCCGGCAATGTACTATTCATACGAAAAACATTTGTGATTTCTAGTTACTTTTTAACCTAAGTTTTGTCAGCTGTCATTTTTGGGTTTGGCATTTTGGGTGTAAATTTAAAGGGGATAAAATTAGTTTGGTTCTTTGGATGAAAAGAGAAAGGTAAACAGAATAAAAAAGGGCTTCGCCCGCGATGATTATGGTTAATAAAATATTAATAAAAAAAATATTTAGGTTATGTTAACAAACACATGTCAATCTTGTCAATTTAAATAGGAAACGACATGTCAATAGGCCACGCTTTGTAGCAAGATTTGCTTCTTCAAGCGATAATTTTTGAGCGCAGAATGCGGGGGATGGTTTTTTAGGAAAAACGAAAAAAATTTCGATTTAAATTAAGAAATTTCAAAAATAATTTTCAACGGGAATCCCTTTTTTTTTTTGTGATTTTTTTCTTTTTTATTTTTTTAACCCGGACTTGTTTCTTAAATATTCAACTATAAATTTTACCAAGATGCCTCATATTGGGAAATGAGTATTTACGAAATTCTCCAATATATTGGAAACAGAAGTAGACCATTACAAGAGGGTAAAGCTGTTTTCAAAGCGGGACACGTTATATTATGTGGTATTTCGGGAGGAAATCCTGATATCATTAAGAGTTTATGCCTTCAAACATCTGGCTTAACTTAACCCATGAAATAAGCATTGAAATAAATAAAGATGTCACCAAGTGGAGATGTGCTTGTTCCTGCAAAGCTGGATTATCTGGCTTTTTTAAACACATTGGGCTACCAATCTATGTAAACAGGTCAGTACAATTATATATTCGAAGAGAAAACTAATTACCAAATAGTAGCTCCCGGATTTATAGTGTCTAAGGCATTTCCATGGCTAAGGATATTCACCCGACGGTATAATATTGGAGAATGATGTTCCATCAAAATTAATCGAAATTAAATGCTATGTTTGGTATAATCACAGACCATTTCTGTATCTATTAATATCTTCATATCATCAGAAACATCTAAATTGTAATTTTTGTTTTGGGAAAAAAAAAGGACCAGAAAGTTTTGTCGAGTCATGTGACTATTTAGAGAGCACAAATTCTGACATAAGACTGAAAAAACACCTTTTTACGGCCAAGTGCAATTAGGAATGGCGCTCTTAGGTTTGAATATGACCACTCTGATAATTTATTCCAGCAATTCGAAGACTTACCTGGAAGTTAGTGTCAATTTTGATGAAAGCTTTGCCAAAGAAAATTTAAATTAAAAAAAAAAAACCGATAATTATTTTGTACACATGTTACATGTTTACTGTTTAAATAAAGACTGACTAGTAACTTGACGTGTTTTGTTAATAACTTTAATAGCCTGTTTGCTGAAACTGTAAGGAGATGTTCGATTACACATAGTCCATTGAACTTGGTTTTGTTAGTAAGAAAAAACTTAACGGGGAAAATGGAAATATATATTCTTTATTAAACATTACAGTTCCCTTGAGAATGTTCGATTTAAATGTTGCATTTATTTTGTACATTTTTTAAACTTTCGAGCTAGAATTTGAGCTTGATGCGGGAGGTATCAAGGTCTAGGAAGGAAGAAAAACTAATTTTATGATTTAGAGCGTCTTTAAAATAATAATAATAAGCTTCTTTATTTTTAAATCATCTTTACATAATACATACATATATACACAAAGATAAAGCGAAATGACGTCAACAAAGAAAAATTTTCAACGTTGTTTGCCAAATCTTAGCAACTTAGGATCTTTGGGAAATAATGTAATGAAACATTCTTAGTACAGTATGGGAACACTGAGGCACAGAACATATTTTCCTGGATTTGGTTTCTACCGTCTATGCACAGACTGCATGGTGTCCAACTTTCAAGACCTAAAAGAAAAAGAAAAAAACAAATAGAAATATGATGTGGCGAATTAAAATGTCAGGTATCAACAAGTTTCAATCTAATCTTTCATTTCTTGATGAATTTATAAACAAAAAATAATGAAAACCATACAGTAAACAAATGTGTTATTCTAACCTCGAAATATGGTTATTGGTGGTATAGCATGAATTCAGATTAAATTATTAGAATTGTCCATTATATATTACAAATATATTTACTTACCACTATAAAAAGATGTTTTGGGTCCGGTGTAGTTTAGCTCCATTCGATTTGAAAAAAAATAAATATTACAGATAAAAAGAACACATTTTGTTTAGTAGAATTCCAAAAGAAAAAATCCGAAAAAATGCATTTTTGCAGAGGAAAATGAAATTAAAAGTCGAAAAAATACTATGTTTTTAGGTTAAGTAAAAGGCCAGAATTTCCGACGTTGTCGAATCAAAAAAAAATTGTTCGGCGGCGCATTTATGATAAAGAAATTTTACAATTTAATGAGGAAAACCTAACGACAACTAACCAAAAACTAACCAAAACTAGGTAATAGTTTGAATGTTGTTGTTGGTTAGTTCTGATTTGTTGTTTCTGTAAAAAAAACTTCATTTCTGGTAAATGGGAAAAAAACAACCTTCAATAATAACAAATTATTAGAAAACATCTGGCAACATTGCTTATTGAAGGACGCAACCGTCAACAAAAATGTCTTTTTAGTGTATTCTTTCTCACTCTTTTTCATGTTAGTCCGCCATATTACTCAGCATATTTTATACGGGAAATAAAGAAATTATTTTATTTTGTGATAATGGAGGTGAAGATTTCGTTTTCAGACCTATGTGTTTTATTATGGTGTAACAAATATGTGAAAACAAAAATTATATTAAAATATTGCTATTTAGCAATGGAGCTAAAGTTCACCGTAGCCAGATGTTTTCAAGTATCTATAGTATTTTCTTCTATCACAAAAATATAAATTTTATAACATTACACTATAAACTTATGGCACACTAGTGATGTAAGAATACGTATCCAAATTTTCGTTGAATCCGAATATTAAACGGATCCGTATATTCCGGAATCAGTCCGTAAATTCGAATACGTATTGGATGAAACGGAGCGGATGAATTTTCCAACTGCCGGTTGATCGGCATCGACGCGGCTCGAATAGCATCGGATCCGTAATCAGTTACGAGCTGTCTTATAGGATTTTCCATTTGTCCGTGGATGGCCTGCACTTTGCATACGTAAAAACTTATTTTTTAAATAAATCTTATTTTTTAATGCGAAAATAAGCGCTAATAATTTCGTCACTCTCACGGAAGTAAATGTTCGGAACTTTCTTTTATGAAGAATACCCCAAAAGACAAACCTCAATCCAGTTTCCAAAATAAGGTGTCTTTAAAATCATTTTTCGTAGCTTACTTTTAGTAATATTTTTAAATTTAATCAAGGTAGTAATATTTTAAAAACCCCCCAAAGCTAAATTAAACCCAAACTTTCCCCTTTATATGCAGATAATAAAAAAAAAAAAAAATAGAATCAACTTTATCCGCGTTATTTTTAATAAGACTTGACCTTCAAGAAAAAAACAGTATTGTTTACCTTTCGAGTTTAACGTAACCCATTTAAAAAATTCAAAAACTTATAAATTAAAAAGGGGAAAAAAAGGGTTACCTCAGAAAGTTATATTTTTTACATTTGACTTGCAGAGCTGTTGTTTTATATTCTTTGTTCCTATGTTGAAACGAATATTTGTTTCTATGTTGCCTTGCTATAACTATTAATAAAATAATAAAATAAAGTATACTGTTATATTTTTTTAAACCCGTAACCAAATTATTTACCTCATCGCCGTTTAGTTTATTTTATATATTTTTTTAACAGAACAAACATTTTGATAGGCATAGCAAAAAAGAAATTTTTTGTAACATAAAGCGGAATTTGAAGCAGCTGCGCCAACCCTGTTGATTACTTGCAACCAACAAACAAACACTACTTGCAACTGTCTTTGAATTCGTATCCTTTCCTCTATTCGCCCGCCGCCCCGGCCCGTCCGGTATCAGCTGTGCGCGACTCCGCACTCTATATTTACGGTTGCCTATATATGGATACGTATTCACATATTGAATCCGGATCTCTCTTGATTCCGAATACGTATAATCCGAATATCAAAAGGATACGGAAATTTACATCACTATGGCACACTGATGTGTTGTTCACCCTCATTTGACTTCTATATTATCCCAATAGATGTCGCCCACTTTGAAGTTTTCGCGATACCACGCATGTATTGCAACAATAAACTTAAAAGTTAACAATTCGTTAAGGACTACTTCACTGTCGCTTAGAGTTTCGGAATCATTAGTTTTATTTTTCAGGACATTCACGCATTCGATGACATCATTAAATTGTAAAAATATGGCTTTTACTGCTCCAATTCTACTCTCCAAACACGTTTTAGACAGAGGTTAAATGTCGATTTTAATTTACTTTTAAGGATCTCCCAACGCTTGCTTGACTTTGAAAACAGCACATAGATTTTATTGATAAAGCCGAAAAATATTTTGGCTGTCGTAGATTTCTGCATCAATGGGGCCTCGTCTGCCGATCCACTGATTCGGGAAATGGGTGTGAAAAACTGTCGTACTGAAGCCACATAGTGCTGTGGTGCACCATCTTGTTGAAAATGAATAATATTTTCATTATAATTAACGTCATTTTTAATATTTCGGTAATTCTGGCTCTTTGTATTTTCTAACATGCCCAAAGTTCCCCCGTCAAGATTCTAGGAATAAGGAAAGGTCCTACAAATGATTTACGAAAATGCCGGCCCACACATTTATTTTTCAGAATATTGCGGGTGTACCTCTCAAAACAAATGTGATTCAAGTCACTTCAATATCGACAATTATGTCTATTTACTGCACCATGTAAATGAACATACACTCATCCGAGCCAAATATTAAATAACAGATTTCTTTGTTGTTTAAAAAGTTGGGGACATGAATTAAAAAAACCCCAAACTTCTATTAAAATCGTCTTCATTCTAATTAATTGCCTGTCCACAAGTAGTGCTTTGGGTGTTGTCAAGTGCTACGTGTTCCAACACTTATTTCTGCGACTTTATTTCTAACTAATCTTTTTTTTAATGGCGATAACGGCGAATATTAGACACAGACCCAGTTTCTTCAAATTTTCTCTTTAAATTCCACATACTTTTGGTAATACAGTTTTAATATTTTTACCCCTTCTTGAATAAATCTTGTTCAATATTTATCACAACTAGGTTATTTAAAAATTTGAAATCAAAGTTTTCCTATGACATACGGTGACACTGCCTGAGGCTAAATGTTCTTGATGGTATCCATGATTATTATATTTTGTCTAAATCGATTATTATCAATATTGATTTAAAGTTGGTTAAATTTTAGTATACACTTAAATAGCTTTACAACGATTAAATATATATAAACTTTATTAAAAAAAGTTACTAAAAACGTATAGAGAATCAAAAAATTTTTTTAAAAATGGGGTTTTCATTTAAAAAACTTAAGTGTCATGCAATATCTTATTTTTAAACCCACCCTGTAGGGTGGCTGTAAAAAAAAAACGTCCCCTAGAAATCAAAATTGACTTGTCTGACACAAAAGGCTAACCCCCCCCAAAAATTATTCCTGGCTACGGCTTTGGCTGCATCTATCAAGAGTAAATTCCAACTGTGGAAACCGCATGGCGTAAAGAATGCTCTTGGTTTTACAGTGAGTACGCTCATTCGGGCGAAACATACATTTCATAGTGTTGCCAGACACACGATTCTGAATACCCGCAATACTCACTTCCATCGTGCACGTGTTCGAAAATAATAAAAGTCAATATCATTTGCTTAGTTTTTTTCCGAATGGTTTGGGGCGAGATTGGCGAAATTAAAATAAATATAGGTAACTTGTAAACCTTTTTTGCGAGGCCCCCTCATGCGCGAGGCCGTGGGCAGTGGCCGACGTCGCCGACGCCTAGCGCCGCCACTGTTTACCACCCTTGCAACCAGCTTGCTGTCGGTTAGACGTCCAACGCTGCGTGCGCAACCTATCCTCCGCCATGGTAATACAACCTCATGCACTGCACAAAATGTAAAACTATTAAAAACTAGGCCATAACCACTCACAACGCTTAGCCACAGAAGAACACCTTTTTTAATTGGCGGTGAGTTACCTTTCCATTTTCACGAGTAAAAACACGATTTTCCGCGCCACTGCAGTCGATTCCCACGAAAAAGCCAGAGCTTTAAAACACATGACTGTACTTGATGAAAGTCGAAACGGAAGCCAAGGTCAGTGATGTCCAAGGTCTTTCTTTCTTTCTTGACTTGTTTGGGGTTAAAACAACCCCTTTGGCCTGTATTCTAGTACGTTCCGCCAGCTCTCCCCTTTCCAGACACAGCTTTCCGGAGCTTTGTAGTGGAATTTCTGGATTGTTGGGCTCGAAGCCCCCGGAAATTCCGAAATTTTCACAAAACTTAATATTTTCTAAAAGATTTTCTTATCGGTGCATGGCACTACTGGTTTCACGCATAACCGCTTTCTGTCAGTACTGCTCCTTCCTGCTGAGCGCGCAACCATCTTCCGCCATTAGGAAAATTCCTCGTGCGTGGGGCTCTTAGAAAGAAACAGGTATAGGAATCTTCGTTCACAGCGCTTAGCCCCAGAAGAAGGACTCCATCGTTTGGCTTGAGTTTCTTCTTGATCCCCGATGGTAAAAGCTGTTGATACAGCGCCTTCAGCCGCCTTTCCGGAAAAAACTATGTAGTTTTTTTATCGCGAGCAATTCACTGATCGGAGGTCAAATAGGAACTGATGTCCAAGGTCAGTGATGACCATTTAATTTGAAGATTTGAAGTATATTCGGGTTCCCATCGAGCACTCATTCAGTCAGCACATTCAAGGGCATAATATAATTCCATAGTCTGGCTGTAAGCCATAGGAAATCTTCTAAACTCGGAAGTGAAAAAAAACAAGGTAGGTATAACAGAATTCTGTCACGGTTTTTTTTCTTTGTTAGGTTATGTAATTTGGTCATAAACTTTGCTTTGCTTCAGTCGCTTCAGCAACCCTTTTTTATTCTGTGGCTTCAGCCAGCGAACATAGTATGTTCGGTGCTTCAGCTTTTCATTATCAGCTGCTTACGAACAGCACAAATTCTGACCTAAGTTGAGGGAAACTAACTTAGTTGGCCGTACGATTTGTCACAGCTAAGTCAGAATCTGACCTCCCCCTTGTCCCTGCTAAGGTACCCGGATTTCTGTCTGAGATATCTTGGCTAACCTAAGTTGAGCAAAATTTGACATTTTTTATCGTTTTGGGGAGTCGTAACTTGACAAGCCGAAATTGCGTGTTCGATCAAACAACTTAGCTCAGGTCATAAACTAACTTTAACTTAGGTAAGAAAAGTGGTTGTTCGTAAACAGCTATCATCTCGGAGGAGAACAGGCGAGCAGATGATCTACTAATGGAACACGTGACATATGATGAATGGATGAAATAAAGGAACGGTTTTAAGCAAAAGGAGCACCACTGTACGGCCACGCTACCACTTGTGATTTAGAAAAACGGCGTTAGAAATATCTATAAAACGTCAAAAACCCTTTTACGGCACTTTTCGGCAGGAGGATATTTTTTCTCCTTGGGAATTAAAAACACTCTTTTTCTGCATCTTTAGCGGTCTTTTGCCAAAAAAGCTATATAACTTCCAAAAAGCATATTGATTATTCAAAGACCAAAACAGAAGTTGAAGGACAAGGCTGTTTGTCTGTTTTTAGCGTTGCTGGTCTGCAATGCCTCGAAGACAGAAGGGGTTTTTCAATTCGAGCACAAAATGGAATTATGCGGCACAACTCTCTGAGAGAATAAAAATGTTATCCGAAGCCCGATTATGCCTCGATAAGAGCACCTACGTACAAAAAGTGCTGAGCATTGCGCCGCATAATGCGCTTTTGTTCGGTAATTGAAAAGCACCCATGGTTGTTTTCTTCGAGCATATACCTGCTAGAGGCAGCAACTAACAGAAAGCAGTTCGCTTTCATGAGCTGACAGGAAAGTACGGCTATTTTTCTTGCGCAAGTTCAGCCAACGTTTTGCTAAGCTATAATCTGTCTGCTTTATTTAAATTGTAATCGTTCCTTTGGTGTTTTGTGTTTAAAAATATCAAAAGCGCCGCCAGGGAGAGATCATGCTGCCTGTTAGTTATGCTGTGCACAAGTAATATAGCTGTTTACGAACAACCACTTTTCTTACCTAAGTTAAATAGCAGAGCTAAGTTGTTTGATCGAACCCCAAATTTCGGCTTGTCAAGTTACGATTTCCCGTTTCTTTTTCGACATTGTTTCGACCAAACGTTGGTTTTTTAACTAAACCCATGCAAAACAATTTAAACAAAACCTTAATTCGAGTTAGAAACGTTAAAAAAGTAAAATTTTGCTCAACTTGGTTAGCCAAGATATCTCGGACAGAAATCCGGGTACCTTAGCTGTGCAAATCTAAAGGAAGTTTAAAGGTGTATGGAAGCCCAATGCTAGGGCCCATGATACAAACTAGAAGATAAACCCTTGGCGATTTAATTTCGTACGACGTTGCGCATGCGCCCGAAAAAGGGCCCCCCTTTGATGAAAAAAATTCCTTGTCGGTTGGAAAAGCAGTGTTTAAACCTTTTTTTAAGTTTTTGTTTTTTTGGCATTACTTAACCATCTAACATCTAAACGAAATCAAATGCCATATTAAAACTCCCGTTTCTGGGGAAATTTCATCGAGTAGTCAGGCTTTCGAGAGAGATAGGCTTATCTCATGCGCGTGGGGTTTTTCTTCTCGAGTAATAGTATCATGAACTCGACATACTTTGACACATAATATTTAACGGATCTGTTACAATGGATACCTTGGTACCAAAGGTTACTAAATATTTTTAACCACTATTATTCTGTCTCATTAATGTTTGATATTAGTGAACACTATATGCCCAAAAAGCAGTTATAAAAATTTTCAATTTTTAATGGACAACCAGAATCTTAGGATTAGATTAAACTCATTTACACTATCTTGTCCTTCTTTTATCACAAAATTGGGTATAAATACATGAAACTATCATACAATGTTTAAAATTTATTTTAAAAAATCGGGTTTTTATTTATTTACAAAGATGTTTGGTAAAAATACAAAACTCCCAAAAACATCGACTATTTAAATAGAAGGCTGTAAAGTGGCACCATCTATTCTTTCCATATTATATCAGATGATATAAAATCCAATATTAAACAATAATTGTAAATATTCTATAGTAGTATCGTTTAATAACCAACAATTTTGTGCAAAAAATAAAAAAACAGTAAATAATTGAATTTGTCATTTGATGATGTCAATTTTTATAGTAGAACAAAGAATTATGGAAGTCCGGCCCTGACCTACTATTCATTGCGCAAACTCCGTGGGGCCAATCCCCCTATACCCGCTGCCCTGCACGCCTGGACAATTTTGTTCTACAGTATTGGGCTTCCATACACCTTTAAACTTCCTTGCAAATCGTACGGCCAACTAAGTTAGTTTCCCTCAACTTAGAATTTGTGCTGTTCGTAAGCAGCTTATGTTACATGGTTAGGGCAAGTTTTTAATTGCATTGATGGATCCAGCGCATTAAGCGCTAATTCATCAAACCGTTTTTAAACTACCGCTGGAGAGTTCGATGGATTCCATTAACGCGTTATTATAAAATACTTGAGTATAAATAAATACGAAAGAAAATACAAAAAAAGCTGAGCATTGACGGTTAGAACAAATGCGAGCTTTTTAAACATTTCGTTTTAATTTGTTAATCAAAACTTCTCATGACGTCATTTGACATTCAGCGAAAATTCAGATTTTTTTTACCGATGGAATAAAAACTTGCCCTTAGCTAAAAAAATTTGTTAAAGTACCGACCAGGAACTCTATACCAGAGTCTATTAATAACTCCTCTATTAACGTAGTATGAGCATGATCATAAGTATTTAATGATGAACTCGTTAGGTGGAATTGCTCATTGCACCCGTATTCAAATTCAGATCCGCCATCATGATTGTAAAACCCATTATAATTAAGGAAAATTGAATCGCCATTAAATCACGTTGTTTTAATCGATATTTATTCTAAAAATTTTTACCTTTTCTTTCGTGTGTTGTGTTTTACCCATTTCTTTAACTTTTTATTGTTTTAATAATTCGACAAGACGAAATTATTGTTCAGTCCCAGTCAAGGTAATAAACTAACAAGAGTGCTCGATCCCATTTAAGCCCATATAAACCAATTTAAATGTCAATTCCCGTATTTTGACGTATCTGTTTGCTGTTTGTTTTTGTTTACAGTAATTTAAAGTCTTAATTTTTTAAAATGTTATACATTACAGTTCTAATAGTAAGTACATATCCAAAATAGTTTTTTAAAAGTTGAATATTTAACAAAAATTAATAAAATAAATCTCCCTTTCTGGGCAAAAGGGGCAAACGGGTGACGTCCAAAACATCCTATATCTGCGGACAAATAGTAAAAATCGAGCACTCCTTGTTAAGTTTACTCCCTTGCCCATGCCGAAATTAGGGGGTAAAGGTGTTTCAATTTTTTCTTCCCGGAAATAAGTTAAAACTGTTTGGCAAAATGTTTTAAAAAGGGAAAAACCCAAATTTTTAAAAGAGACTCCTGAAAATTTTTATGGAATCTGATTTTTCTCCTGGTAAAAGTTATTTTAAAAAAAGTTCCCCAATAATTTAAAAATATTTCGATGAAAATGATCATTGAACACCATGTTACAGTTTACCTGCAACTTATTTAATTTAATTTCAGCTGGATATGTTTAATAGATTGATTGTTTTAGGATCACGGAATAAGAAGAAAAAATTTCAAAAAGGAGCGGTACCTCTAGAAACTTGCCTGTTCGTCCACGGATTCATTAAAAAATTATCAATCGCACAACAGCCGCCTTAGATGAGCGGCCGCATCTAGTACCACATATTCAAAATTCGCTTACCACTATCTTAGGAAATTTTTAAAAAGGCAAAAAGTAAAAAAAGGCTAAAGAAACTGAAATAATAGATAAATGCTTAAAACCAATTAAACAAATAAAAAACTAGCAAACACCACTTGTTCCCTAAACTTTAAGTAAAATTTGAAATGTTTTCCTTCTTTTTTGAATCAGCTGATGAGTACAGCGCCATCTATTGGTTAATAATTTCGCGAATTCAAAATGCTAATGTGCTGCCACCATATGACAAGCAAGCCAATTCCACCTCAACTTGGAGTTCGAATTGCATTGTAAATGCAGCTTTACTCGAGAAGATAAACCCACGCGCATGAGATAAGCCTATCTCTCTCGCACGCCTGACCTGACGTCACTCGATGACAAATTTCCCCAGAAACAGCGAGTTTTAATATGGCATTCCGATTTCTGTTTAGATGTTAGATGGATTAAGTGCATGATTTATTTATTGTTTAAACGTTTTTACTGACAAATGTGATAAAGTTTATTTAATTATAATAATTTTTGTCATCGAGTGACGTCATGCGCAACGTCGTACGAAATTAAATCGCCAAGTGGGTTTATCTTCTAGTAATAGTATTATGGTATAGAGTTCACTGCACAGTTCACTGGTAAATACCGACTTTCCTGGACGGCTAGTAGAGATTTTCATCCAATCCACCTGGCAACAGTGCATTAAATTCATATTTCTTCAACCACGTTCGCGGATTTTGAATTTTGAGTATTTTGACGTATTGAAAAAATCACACATCCATAAAAAAGAGAGGTTAGGGGTTAGATTTGTGATTTTGTTGCAAAAATAATATAAGTAAACAAGTGGTAATTTCTTTAATTTTTTTATTTTAACTTTTTGTCGTGAACGTCGGGTGTGCGTTGCGTTACACATTTGTATTTTCTTTTATTTTTTTTTGGGGGTATTAAATTTTTAAAAAAAAAAAAAAACAGATACGGTAACGGGGGAAATCACGGGCAAATCCCCGAACCGTTAAATTTTAAAGCGAACTCGTGGATATAATCCGCGTTTCCCCCCAAAAAAAACCAAGAAAAAAACACTAAGAATGCAGTTTTTTTTAGGCAACTGATACTGATAAGGGTTCCTTTATAGCATATGTACATGCATCTAAAATATATAATCATACAAAAATGGGTGAGGAATAGACTCCACACACCTCGTTTTGTGTTAAATGTATGTATCTTATCCCTTTTTTAAAAAAAAGGGCAAATGTTAAAATTAATTAAATTTTTATGGTTCTAGAGTTTAATAGCAGCCTATGGTTGATAGCCAAATTTACGAATGTACCCAAAAAAAAGGGAATTTTTTTTTTTTATAATGGAATCTAAAAACTGTTATTTTTTTTTGGACTTTACATTTGACAATGAAAAAAGGGAAACAATTATTTAAGTAATTTCCAAGGGTTAAAATGCCCCTAATAAATTCTACCAATACAGACATCTAAATGTGGTATGTTCTGTTTAATAATGAATTTATAAATTTAGGTATATATATATATATATATATATATATATATATATATATATATATATATATATATATATATATATATATATATATATATATATATATATATATATATATATATATATATTTTATATATATATATATATATATATATATATATATATATATATATATATATATATATATATATATATAATATATATATATATATATAAAAAAAAAAAAAAAAAACATATATATATATATATATATATATATATATATATATATATATATATATATATATATATATATATATATATATATATATATAATATATATATAACACTAAACAACTATAGACATCCAAACACCTATTTAAATTTTTTTTTGTTTAATGTGGGCCCTATGCATAGAATTTATTTTGATCCAAAAACAGGTCAGGTCATTCCCTTTACCTATTGAGGAACCATCTGTTAAATATTTTTTATAGAAAAAAAAAATTAGTCAAGAACTAATCGCCGCTTAAAGTTGATGTCTGGTCCTTTAAATTTGACATCAGACCAAAGAAGCTTGTGATGACATGGGGTCTGCTGAGTTTGAATATTAGTCTTTTTTTTTGCTCCAGATGGAAGCTCTAAAATTTGTTTATTATTATTTAAGAAAAACACCAACTAAGTAACATTATTACTGACTATTTGAACCAATGCAATATATTTTTTGTTGTTATAAGCAGTTATTAAATTTTTAAACCAATGCAATAATTTTTTGTTCGGGTATTTTTGTCAGATGAAAATGAATGAATTAAAGTATTTTACTTTTTAAATAAATAAATAGAAATGATTCTTATCTGCTAATCCAAATCCAAAGTGTTATAAAATCCTGATTTGCTTTGCTTGGTGTTCTGTTCACCTTTATCTAAGATGTAATGTTGAAACTTAGCTATATGCATTGTGAATATGTTTGGTTGGCTTCTCATAAGGGGGTAGTTTTCGTGCAAACGTTTAATATTTTACTTTTAAATGCTTTAAGCTCTATTATGAAATTGCAGAAGTATTATTTAGGTTTAAATGGATATTTTTAGCAATTAAAAAAATATATGTGCAAGGGGTCTATTGTGGAGAACAATAACAGGTATATTTTTTTTATCTTGGGACAGTCCACGGAGGCTGATGCCTAAGTACTAACGTACCTTGGGTGTCTTCAGTGTGGTGAGAGGGAGTTTGTTCACACGGGACTTAAATTTTTGGAGATTGGGAGGAGAAGGAAAAACTTCTGCGGGCAGCAGGTTCCATAGTCTTGACACTCTAGGAATAAAGGAACGAAGAAAGCGGGATGTTCGGGGCCTCTCTAACTGAACTGTAAAAGGATGCATAAAAGTTGCACTACGTGTTGCTCTGTTGGGAGCTGCCAGAGAAGGAATAATACTGGCCAATTCCTCTGAGCAGAAGCCGTGAAAATACCTATAGAAGAGCGACAGATCTCCTACAGCTCGACGATGGGCAAGAAGAGGAAGCCTTTCTGTGACCGTTGGATCATTAATAAGACGAACAGCTCTTTTTTGAATGGAGTCCAGAAGGCTAAGTGTTGTAGGGGACGCCATTCCCCAAACATGAGAACAATATTCTAAAGAAGGTCTGATTTGGGATACATACAGAGTGTACAGATTGGTAGATATGACATCATAGTTTAACAAAATAAAAAAATAATGTTTTTAAACGTTTTTTTACAAATGGGAAAACTCAGAAAAATACTTTTTTAGGTAAACATTCAGATTAGTTTTGTATACTTATACAACTTTTTCGTTGTAATGCATTTCTTATGCTCAGTAGTAAGATCTACTGGTGGACGGTGGCTGCTCACCCTATATATTTCCTCTATGATTTGCATTCTCACATGTGGTCTTAATCCATCTGATAGCTCATTAAAATAAACTATTTTTGTATACTGAGCCTGGCACCACCTGCCTGTATGCATCTGCTCTGACATCATTAAACTAAGCTATTTTATGTTAAGGTTACACACAGCTACTTTTGCTGCACAGTTTTGAGACTGCAGCTGCAAAATTTACATATTGTGTCAACACAAGCGAAGAAAGTAGCTCACAGTATGCAGTATTTTTAGCTAAAGCTGAGAACTTGAGGTATAAAAAAAAGTTGAGATGGTGTTCAGAGACATGACCCACGTTTTTTTACCATGCGACATTTATTTAAAACCTGCATGCAGTATTTCCCAATACTTTGATTTAGTAGATGTGTATGGAATGCACGAACTATAAAAAAATTATTTGAAAAAATTATAACAAAATATGGCTGTTAGAGATCAAAAAAATAGCCGCGGCTTCTTAATTTATTGTTAGGTATTCTACTGAGAATTGATTAAAAATAAGAAACAGTTAACTACTGGGTGTGTGTCAGATTCGCATATGAAGCCATTCTATATTACTCAAAAACTTTTTATAATCATAGATGCTTAGGCATAATCTACATATATTATATAACTGACCACTCTGCCACCATTGTACATTTTAGTTTTATTATAAAGCGAATAAGACCATAAAAGTAAAAATAATAATACAATTGTCAAGCAAATAAATAATTTAGGGAAAGGTTTTAAATTTTACATAACAGATTTTTTTCCTATTTCTTTATTGCCGTAAACAAATGAGTGGACTGGAGAGAACTAATTTTACATTAGAATATTTAGTAAACGTCTAATCGCGACAATTATATCTACTTTTAAAGAATATTAACGAAATTAACGTCAACAATAATTAGCCAAAGTCAGCAATTATCAGGTAGCTGTGCCTGGCACATGAATTTACAAGCATGAGGGAAGGTGAAGGCAGTACATGCAAGCAAGAGGTGGTACTTCTTCTCCCTTCTGCTTCTAACAAAATATTAAAGTATACTAAATTAAAATTTTTGGTGTAAAGATAGAAGTAGTTCTCAATACATAAAAAATATAAAAAAAACTTTTAATTGATTACAAAAATTTTTCCTTTATAGCTGGCAGGGTTGTAATAGAGTTATTTAAAGACGTAGTGCCAAAAACTGCTGAGAATTTTCGTGCTCTTTGCACGGGGGAGAAGGGAATTGGACTCCAAGGAAAACCCCTGTATTTTAAAGGAACCAAAATCCATAGAGGTAAGTTACACAATTACTTACCTTTTTATTTAGAAATATTTAAAAAACCCATGAACTGGAAATGTGGTCGCATTAGATAGAGAAAGAACAGTTATCGTCGTTGCTAACTCTTTCTCTCTCTCACAGTGTACCTGATTTGCCGATTAAATAATGGTATAATAATTATTATGACTTGACCTTGACCTCAAGGGAAAGAGAAACCAACTATTACAATAAAAGTTGACAAATTACAAAGAGACAATTTCCTAAATTGTTTTTCTGTCTTTGATTTTTATTTTAATATAAAATGAAAATTTGTCATCTTTTCTTGTAATAATCGGCCTTTTGTACATTTTTCTTATAAGTTATGTTATGCTGCTATATTAGAAACATGTTTCTCTCTCCCTAGAGCTCTATAACTCGTCAATAAAACAACTTGTATGGTTAAAGACAGTGTTTTATTTCATAGTTTGCAACATTCCAGAATTCTGTCTACTTCCTCAACATTCAAATGTCATATCTTGGTTACTAGTATCTCTATATAATTTATCCAGCCATCATTTTAAAGGTTGTAAAATAGGCTTTCATTTTCATGCCATATTGTTTATAAGAATCCACACTTTGATAAATCATATCTTGGTTACTACAAAGCCTAAAGACTGTTACCGAAAACCGTTTTAAAATACATGTAAACAGCTTTTTTTCTGAGAAAAATACCTATACTTAAATTCATGTGGTAAGAAGTTATGGGTCAAAATTTGAAAAATGCAGACTAATTGCATTTTTTGTTTTTTTTTTTGGGTTTGTAAAAAAATTGGCTTATATATGTTTTTAATCACTATGTTCAAAGTTCATCAGTTATGTTTTTAAATTTAATTTTAAACAACTTCTCTGTTAACGTATGTGTACAAAAAGTGCATAGAATTTGGGTTAAACTTATAAATCTAAGTGGTCAAATTCACCCCTATCTCAAAAATGCACCCGTTAACATGGTAGGAATGCACGGTTTTTCCACAATTTATGATCAATTGAAGGTATGAAACAATAAAACTCCATTAACATTGTAGTTACTTTCTATAGTACGGAGTCTAGTAAAATAACTTATTATCATAAAAAAAATAATTCGACCAAGTATTTAATGTTAATATTTTAATGAATAATAAGCTCAAATTTAGTAGAAGGGGCAAATATTTTTTTGCCTGTTTCAAAACATATATTATAGTGTTTATTTAAAAAGAAGTTAAAATTAATAAGACTAGTGAAAGCCATAAAAAGCAATGTCTATATTACGATCTAAATTTTTTTATTCGTAAAATATATGCACTGTGTCTATGATGTCCCTTTTTAACTTACAATGTTGATGAAAGATGAAAATAATTCTGGTTTTTAACAGTTGTTTGTTAAAAAATCAACTTAAAACCTCTTTTTAACACTTCATGTAAGTTTTTATAATTTCACTTATAATTTAATTATTAGGTTATTATATAAAATTAAACAAATCATTCATATTACATTTTTAATTTTTTGTCAAGTGAAAGCATTGAAAATTTGATGTTGACAACTATGATTAGCACTACAACAACGCACAGCATTCAACAATAGTTTTAAGTTTGATATATTTAGAGGTCCATTTAACATAATATCATTGTTGCCAATATTAGGGAAAATAAAGAAAACGTGTATTGGCAACCTCAATTAGCACCACATGGCTGCGAGCAATTAGCAGTCATTTTTTGTTACCAGGTCCATAAAGGTCAGAAGTCCTTTACATTTTGGTACATAACAGAGAACTAAAACCACGAGTTTTAATCACACTGAAGTTTGTCCAACCATAAAAAAATTAAACATTTTCTACATATAGACTGATATTATTAAAATGACCATCATATTACAAATGTACATTCGTCATAATAGTTAGGCATCTAGTATAATTATTGATTACGGATGTATGAAGTCCTTTTTTTTTAATTTAACTTTTAGTGAAACAACTCTATCAGTTATATTTTTATTTCGGAAATTTCTTGTGTCTCTGCTTTATCTTCGTCTTTACTTTCTTCCAGTATTTTATCGTCACTGTGCTTCAATAGTACTTCAGCTATATTTTCTGGATGAATTGCATCACTTTGCTTTTTACGCTTCATTTTGATTCTTTCCTTTAATGTTGGCTGTCCCGGAGCCCTTTTAAATTTCCTTTTTCTTTTTGGTTTTTCTAATGGTTTCACTATAAGAGGCTCAGGATTATCCGACAATTTGTCTGGAACTTCGCTTAATTTTTTATCTACATGTTGTTTAGGATGAATTGCTTCCATTTCTTTTCGTCGTTCTTGTTTTATCTTTGTTAATAAATGGCGCATATTTATTTTCTTAATGGGTGTTTTTATTTCTTTATGGTTCGTGGGTGGGGTTACTTCCC
>JAHBCN010003944.1:89135-106791 GCA_019359885.1 Listronotus oregonensis
TTTTGGGCTTTGGAGCACCTTGGAAAACAACACATATTTGTTTGATTATTCTGACCCCCCCCTGGGGGGGGCAAGTGACCCAGTTCTTTTTCTTGCAGTTATTTTCAACTTCCGATAGTGTGTCATTAAATTCGATTTCCCCATCCGAAGGTTTGCACTTTCTTTTTGGTGTATCAATTAAGAAATTTCCCCAAACTTTTTAACTTTGGGTTTGAAAGTTTCCAGGACAGCAGCACTCATGTTCTTCTTCTATACCTTTTTTGTGATGGCGAGACCAACATTCACGAAGTTTATTAAAGGCAGTATCATTACACTCGCAGGACATTTTCAACTAGAATTTTATGTATTACTTGACGGAAATGACAACTAGATTATTTGACAATCAATCTTTTTTATACCGGGTATTTTAAATTTAGATTTAGGTTGGTTATAATGGCCGGTTGCACCAACAATTTTAGAGAGCCCTTAGCACAAGGTAATCTTTAAAATAACCAAACAAGCAATGTGATTGGCTACATTGGAGATTTAAGGAATACTTAACGCTTAGGGTTACTTATAAATTGGTGCAATCGGCCAATTTTATTAGGCTTATTTTCATGAAACTTTAAAACGGGATTTATTTTAGGCTGCCCAAAGCAATGAGAATCATGCCCCTTTGAGGCTAGTACAACTCACATCTACGCCTTATGTAGTGGCTCCCGGTTAATACTATAAGCTTTCTAAAAAAGACGTGCGAACTGCTGTTATTCTTAATTAAGTAAAGGGATACAAAAAATGTAATATAAGGTTGGGTGTGTAAACTAAGAGCTTGCATACATCCTAAGGCTGTAATAAAGGAATTTGTAATTCTGGTGCTTTTAATGGCGCAAGCTTCGTGCTATTTACTCGGCGATATTAGGAGAATTGTAACTTCAAACTTCTCTTAACAGACACATATCATATTATCATCTGCGGCAATCCGCAGCCTGTTGTTTCTGGTATAGTGTATAGTAATGATTTTTATTTTAATATCTTTTTTTTTAAACAGAAAATTTTACAACTGTTATTTTTCTGCACCACATAATCCTTATAAACCCAAACACAAGTTGGATGTCGCAAGTAATGCGGTACGGTGTTATATTCTCTAATAAGTGTCAGTGGGTAATTTAGGGTGTTTTTCAACTACCAGGGCTCAGTGTGCCGCACAATCTGACATTTTAAATGCTCTTTTTTCCGTAATTGAAAAAACCTTGTCCCCCCACTATCTATAACATTGTGTATGTATACCCTTATATCAAAAGCATGCAGTAATACTACCACGTAAAAAGTGACTCACTAAATATTTCTTAATTTTTTTTTCAGTTATTCCCCAATGTATGGTGCAAGGTGGAGATATAATAAATGAAGATGGAACAGGTGGAGAAAGCATATATGGAGAATATTTTGCTGATGAAAATTTTAAATTAAAGGTAAATATATACAGGGTGTCCCAAAATATGTGGGCAATCTCTCGGAATTTGATTAAAAACCTAAAAATATTATGACAAGTTCCCAAAAACTTTTTTCCTGCTACCCTCCCCTACCGAGATACAGGTACATAACGGACGCTCCAGAAAATTGTTTTTCTTTAAATAACTTTTAAAATACTAGGCATAATTTAATGTTTTTTTAAAGGAAGGTTACTAGATAATTCTTCTTAAAATGAACTCATTAAATCATATCTGGCCAGGGATGGACTAGCTCTGACACAATAATAGCAATTTTTTAAGACTCTGTATGATAAATTCTTAACAATATTATTTTTGGATAGCTTTAACCTTAAACTAAAAAAAGTTATTATTGATTGGCATTGATAAAATCAACTGTTTACGAGAAATAAATTACTATGATTGGTAAAGTTTCTTACATTATACCGGGTGTTTTCTAATTGAATGTCAATATTTTAGGAGGCAATTTTTGAGTCAATTTTAAAAAAAACTTCATATGAACGTTTTCCTAAACGCTTAATTTTTAGATACAGGGTTGAAAATTTTCAAAATAAATATTTATTATTATCTGTTCCCTTTAGATATTTTAATGAAATTTGGCAACATTACTATGTATAAAAAACATTTTTTTTAACATTTTTTTTTAATTTCCACCAGTGTGTTTAAAATTTTACCTGCCCATTTTACAGACATTGATGGTAACTGTTTCTCTTAAAAAAAAAATATTTTAAAATCTCAATCATTTCAAGTAAAGTTGATCATTTGTTTTTTTAATCCGATCCGGTTTTCGTTAAAAAATAAAAACCTTTCTTTGCATAATCATAACAATATCGGTAAAAATTTCCATGCAAATTCAATTTTTCTAATGAAAACCGTGCGTCAGATAAAAAAAATTTTAAAAAAGTTTTATTTTTTTTCCAATAAAACTGGTTTCGAAATATTTTAATAAAATTAATATATAAAATTTTTAATTTTTTTGTTAAATCTGACAAAAATCAATTTTATTAAATTTAATTTTATTTTTTTTCAAAAATTTCCCCTTTAAATGAATCCAAATTTTCATTGTCAAAATTAATTACTGTTTTTTTTTTTAATTAAAATTTAAGAAAACTGAAAAAAAATAGAATTTTTTTGTCCCAATTGGAAACTGTTACATTGTAGGCAGGGCAACTGGTAATTAAAAAAAATGTGGTGGTGGTGTGGTGGTTGAATTGTGGTATTATAAATGTTGTATTATGTGTGCTCTCGTCGCAAGCTGTAGAACCAGAAGGTAATTGTTTTGGATGTTTATGAGTTTTGTATTTAGGGGGGAAAACTTTGTTTTTGTACAAAATCAAATTGGTAACTGAAGTGTTTTTCTAATTAATTTTTACTTTACAGCATGCTGAGGAAGGCATGGTGGGTATGTCAAACAATGGAACAAACAAGAATTCGTCGCAGTTCTATATAACCACTGTGCCTTGTATCCATTTAGATAACATGAATGTTGTCTTGGGGAAGGTACGCAAAGGCTTAGACATTGTAGTAGAAATGTCAGAGATACCAAGAATAAATGATATTCCTCAACAGGTGAGCTATTAGCCTTAAAATTTTAACTTCCATGTTAAAAAACTACTTTTTACTTTACCTTCTTTGCACTTCTACCTTAAAAATAATTTTAAAAACCCCAATTTTAATTAATTTTTATTAGTAACAGCATAAATATTTTATTACATATATGTTAATAAAATTAATAAATTTTATATTTATTTTTTTTTTTTTTTTTTTAATTTAAAAAATAATTTTACGGATTTAAAAAAATTTTTATAATAGAAATGTAAAGTTGAACTTTTTAAATTTAAAAAATTTGGGGGGGTTTTCCCCATTCCGAGGCCATTTAAATTCCTGGGGTTTTTCCTTTTGCCTTTTTTTGACCTTATTTTAAAAATTTTTAGTAATTAATTTTTTTTTTTTTCCAATATATAAAAAATAGGGGGTTAACTATTCTCATTTTAAAAGATTTCGATCGGTTCAGTTGATGCCTTTGGAAAATAGAAAAGTTCGGATTTTTCACCTGAAAAAACGAAAGGTTTGTAGACCTGTTAAATAAAAAAATTAAAACAAATTTTTTAAAAGGGCAATTTAAATATTTTTTAAAATTTAAAAAATAAAATAACATTGTTAAAAATTTAACACAAACTGAACCCTTTTTTTCAGTTTTTTTACAAACGCCTAATTGCGTTTGTATTAAAAATAAACCTAATTTTTTAGATTTTTATTAACCGCTTTCCAAAACGCGGCATTGGGGGTCTAAAAATTTTTTGCCCCCCAAAATTTATTGACGAAATTGAATTTATTTCGGTAATTGTCTCAAAAGTTGCCTCCCGATACCTTCCGATTTTGATCAAATTTGGCATACGGTTTTTTGGGCGCTGATCACGAATCTGAAAAAAATCAACGTTTCGTTTTCGAGATATGCATTATCAAAGTTTAACATCAAACTAATATCATTTACACTATTCCTTCTTACAGAATTTTTGATTTTTATACTAAATTGGCAGACAATATTTTATAAACACCTTTTAAAAACCTGTCTCTATATTTATTTTATGCCTTTTTACCATTTCATTGCAACCTTTACTTTCAAACGCCGCAACCATGTATACACCAGAGAATTATTTAGCAAAAGGTGGTTATAAAATATTATGTGCCAATTTACTGTAAAAATCATAAATTATGTGCAAAAAGAAGGAGAAATATAGTGGTTAGTTTGATTTTCATTTTTGATAATGAATATCTCGAAAAAGTAACGTTGCCGAATTTTTTTTCAGAACCCCTGATCACCCCCCGTATACCAAAATTGGTCTATTCGGGAGGGGGATTTTGAACAATTTATTTTTTTGTTATTGGGATTCATACTTATTTTCGGGACAGTAGGCATTGCTTTTTATTATAGTATAATCTAGTTAACCCTTAATCAGTTTTAAAAATATGCTTATGATGAAACAAACTTCATAATACTTTTTAGGTATATTGCCTGGTACCTGGCCAAAACGAAAAGTAAAGGGGGAACAGAAATATTGAAGCTAAGAAACAAGACTTTATTAAATCTTTCCGCAGTCAACCTTAAACTTAACAAAAACAAAGAGCGATAGAACATTGTGATAAGGTAAATGTTAAAACTAATCTTTAATCTTACAAATTGAAAAAAATCAGAATAACTATTTAGTAATTAATTTAAGATATTTTAAACCTCTTTTTCATTAAGGGGTTTTTTTGGCTTGGAGCTTCGATTTTCAACATTTTTTTTAAAGGTGAAATTAAACAATAAGTAAAACAATGCTTATACCCTTTTATTCTTCCATCTTTAAGCTATTAAAATGTTTTTGAAACTTCTAAACCAGAAAACTCCCTTAAAGCATATATACAAGATATATCGTGGTTTTGACGATAGGTTATGTTGTGGTTATGCTAGAGAAATAAAAACATGATAAATTTCTCAAAAAAAACATAACGTTAGTGGATTTAATAATATAGTTTATATTTGTATTTTCAGGTTATTAAAGCATATCCTGACAATGGAAAAGCATATTATAGAAGAGCACAAGCAAAGTTAGCCCTTAAGGATTACGATGATGCTCTGAGTGATTTCAAAATAGCTTACACATTGCACCCAAATGATAAACACATAAAAAATATGTTTGAAATAGCAAAAAGTAGGAAGCGAACCTATCTTACAAGGGAAAAAGTTTTTTTTTCAAAAATATTTAATAAATAAATTATATTTTTATTGATTTAAATTATTAGGGAAACTTACTGGTTCTAAATAAAGAGGATATGAGCGCTTAGTCACAAAAAAATGCCCCTATATTTTATATTCAAATAATAATGTCGATTTTTTTTTAATAATAACTCCACATACTTAAAAAACCGGACTTCCCACTAATTTGTTTTCTAAGTTAGCATTAAGTTTTTTACCGAATTTATCAAGAAATGATTTTGATTTATTATATTTCCGATTGTATATAAAAGTTCTAAAAATTTAAAACAATCAAACATGGTTTTAAATAATGAATTTAAAAAAAATGCTTATTGTACAGCATAGCCCTAAGTGTTGGCTAATCTCTGATCAAAATCTAAATAAAATCTTAAGTTATTATTATTTATTTCTGTTAGATACAATAATGACGCTTTATAAGTATTTTAAATGAATCATGTAATTAGAAAAGTAAACACACAGAATTAAGCGAAAGTACACAAGATCGTACTCACAGGATATTGTTACATCTTTAAAAATTTTAGCAAGTCACATAAGGAATGCAAAGAGGGATTAATATTTTTATAGACTACAGAGCATGGAGACTAAAGATCAGGAGGACTATCTCTGTGTTACATAAATGACCCTCAAATTGCAGTAAATTAAGATGGCGTTATGTTCCAGACGACCGTTTTTAAACTTCACCTTATATATTACGGTCAAGCTCACACCATACCCACCGCTACACCGTTACACTCTTTATTTAAAGGAGATGGTTCTTTTTTTCTTTAGTTTCCATGCAACAGAAAAACGGAGTTATAAGTCAAAAAAAGTTTTATTATAACATTTTTTGCATGTGTTTTTTTGAAAATTAAAGTCCATAACTTAGTCAACAAAGTGAAGCATGCAGTTTTGCGGTTGGGGTGTTGCCAGGCTGTAAAGCAGGCATAAAACAGGGTGAAAAAATATATATATATATATATATATATATATATATATATATATATATATATATATATATATATATATATATATATATATATATATATATATATATATATATATATATATATATATATATATATATATATATATATATATATATATATATATATATATATATATATATATATATATATATATATATATATATATATATATATATATATAAATTACGGAAAAAAGGTGTTGAAGAGAAAAAACTTTTTTTTTTGATTTTATCGAAAAAGCTACTCTTGATAAAAATTTTGCTACTTCTAAGAGTAAGATTGAGATAGAAACATTTAACCTATTTTATACGGGGTGTTCAGAAAATTGAAAAAACTTAAAATGGTACAAGAGTAAAGTGCATTTATTTGATAAGATATGGAAATAAGTTACTAGGAAAAGTTGTTCAAAATTAAAAGGTAGTCTCTTATACCAATTTTTGAAAAAATCCGCCTATGTTTATTTATTGGTGATTAAATTTATTTTAATATCAATTTATAATTAAATTTTTTGCTGTTAAGTAAGCATTTAAAGCTGACGATACTGCGGCTAATGAATTATAAAAGCCAAGTGTCAATAAAGCTTGTCACGATCAACGCCTACTAGTACAAAAATTTTAAATTAGTTAATTGATAATGAAATTTTAATTACAAATAAATAAAAGTGGGCCGATTTTTTTGAAAATTAGTATTAGAGTCTACCTTTTACGTTTGAACAACTTTTTCTAGTAACTTATTTCCATATCTTTGCAAATAAATGCACATTCTTTGTACCATTTTAAGTTTTTTCAATTTTCTGACACCCGTATAAAAATGTTAAATGTTTTTATCTCAATCTTACTCTAAGAAGTAGCAATTTTTTATCTAAGCACTTTTTTCGATAAAATTAAAAATAAAGAAGTTTTTCTTCTAACACCTTTTCCGTGGACACACCAGTACGTCCACGGAAAAGGTGTTGAATAGTAAAAAACTTCTTTATTTTTAATTTTATCAAAAAAAAAACTACTCTTAAAAAAAAATTTGCTAGTTTTTAAAGTAAGATTGGGATAAAAACATTTAACAAATTTTATACGCGGTACTCAGAAAATTAAAAAAACTTTAAATGGTTCAAGAGTAAAGTGAATTTATTTGAGAAGATATGGAAATAAGTTACTAGGAAAAGTTGTTTAAAAGTAAAAGATAGTTTCTTATATCAAATTTCAAAAAAATTGGCCTACTTTTATTAACTTGTGATAAAAATTATTTTAATATTAATTAACTAATTTCAAATTAACAACTTATTATTGTACTAGTAGGCGTTGATAGTGACAAGCTTTATTGACACTTTGCTTTTATAATTCATTAGCCGCAGTAACGTCAGCTTTAAATGCTTACTTAACAGCAAAAAATTTGACAAAATTGATATTAAAAATTTTAATTGATATTAAAATAAATTTAATTACAAATAAATAAAAGTAGGCCGATTTTTTCAAAAATTTGTATAAGAGACTACCTTTTAATTTTGAACAACTTTTCCCAGTCTTTTTTCCATATCTTATCAAATAAATGCACTTACTCTTATACCATTTTAAGTTTTCAATTTTCTGAACACCCCGTATAAAATATGTTAAATGTTTCTATCCCCAATCTTACTCTTAAAGTAGCAAAATTTTTTTATCAAGAGTAGATTTTTTCGATAAAATCAAAAATAAAAAAGTTTTTTTTCTTCACCCTTTTTCCGTGGACATACTTTTTTATATATATATATATATATATATATATATATATATATATATATATATATATATATATATATATACACTCCCGCAAAATTAACAAATAATTTAAAAAATTGAAAAATTGGCCTATTATTTTTTTTTAACTGGCGCCAATGGGTCTTAATTATTTGTTTATGATATATTTTCCATATATTCAGTAAATAAAAATGGTTCAAATAATTTCAAAGCAGATTTTTTACCATATTGAAAAAATGGTTAGTAAACGAAATTTTTATTTGAATTTGGTATAAAATTACAATATTTAATAACGTGTATTGCCTCCCCTTGCCCTTATTACTGCTTCACATCTTCTAGGCATACTTAAAATTAGGTTTCTGATGGCATCCTGATCCATGTGATCCCAGATTTGACTTAATACTAAAGAAAGTTCATTAAGGTCTCGGGTGGAGGTAAAAGGCTCCAACCCTCGACCATATTGTCCCATAGGTGTTCAATAGGGTTAAGGTCAGGACTCCTTGCTGGCCAAGGTAAAATGGCAATTTCGACCTCCTGGAGGTAATTTTGTACGACTCTGGCAACGTGTGGACGTGCATTATCGCATTAACAAAAATTCAGGTCCAATAAAGGGGGGCATATGGTATCACATGGGGTTCTAAAATGTGCGTTATGTATCGATCAGCTGTCAGACGATCTCTCAGAAAGACAACCAATTCCGTGCGGGCTTCCAAACTAATGCCACCCCATACCATAACAGAACCTCACCATAGCTTACTCTTCCAACCATGTTGCATTGAGCGTATCATTCACCAGGACGTCGATATACTCTTCTACGGCGATCATCACAAAAAAGACAAAATCTTGACTCATCAGTGAACAATACATTGCTCCAGTGGTTCTCCCCAATTTCATGCTCTTGAGCAAACTAAAACGCTGCCTTCGATGGTCTGCGGTTAGGGGGACCTGTTGCGGCTTGATAGGGAGTAATTCCGACTTCTGCCAACCTTCTTCGCACTGTATCTTGACTAATACGGTAATTATACCTGCGGGAAAATTCTTGCTGCAGTGCCTGTAATCGCAAAAATCGGTCTTGGTTAGGTGTTGTGACCCTATGGCGTCCTTGTCCACGTCTTCTTTCATTACTGTTGGTCTCGCGAAATCGTGCCAATGCTCTGGATACAGCAGATTGGGACACTCCAATTCGAAGTGCTACTTGAACTTGCGACAATCCTTCTTCCACAAGCGCTATGGCAGCAGCACATTCCTCAGCCGAAAGATTTCTAATTTCACGAACGTTTTGAGCCATTTTAATTATACGAATCTTAAAGTTGTCAATACAAGCGTACAAAGCAAACTACACGCATTTAAGTGGCAAAAATGCACCTTAAGAAATCTGGTTTAGTTATCATTTTTTTGATATTGTAAACAAAATCCGCTTTTTGCCTACTGGATACAAAACATTCTCCCAAAATATTCAAAATATATCATAAGGGGAAAAAATTTAAATTCATTGGCGTCCGTTGAAAAAATTTTATCAGGCCAATTTTTTAATTTTTAAAATTATGCGTTAATTTTGCGGTGATTATATATATATATATATATATATATATATTATATATATATATATATATATATATATATATATATATATATATATATATATATATATATATATATATATATATATATATATATATATATATATATATATATATATATATATATATATAAATATTATATATATATATATATATATATATATATATATATATATATATATATATATATATATATATATATATATATATATAATATATATATATATATATATATATATATATATATATATATATATATATATATATATATATATATATATATATATATATATATATATATATATATATATATATATATATATATATATATATATATATATATATGTATATATTTAAAAATACTATTTTCTTTATTTATAATTGTTAAAATTTGTTACTTGATTTTTATATAAGAAATAAATTATTTACCTAAATGTTGAATTTTCTTGTTTTCTTTTTTATTTTCGGTATTATTAAAGTGTCGGTAGACTGCGCGAAAAATCCTAAGCTTAAAATAAGGTTTAAACCTATTTTTACTTTTTAATTTTCTTTAAAAATGTCTACCTTTTAGTTTAAAATCTTTAGTTTAAGCGGTACTAATGTGCCGATTCCAAAATCTCAGATTTAAACCTAGTTGTTACCACTGACCTCAATAGTTGTTACCCTTAACTATACGTTTAAAAAATCGATATTTTAGTAAACTGAAGTTAAAACCCCAGAAATGGAGATAATCCGACAGTATAATACCCGGTCTTAATCCTGCTGTATCATTTCTCTAAATTAAAATCAAGTAGTTAACGACATTAATCAGGTAACGGATTAATAAATATTGTTTACAATATACCATAACCATTTCACAAGATGATGATTAAAGCAAAAATAAAATGGACAATAATTTACCCAACTGGCCGAAAAATTGTATTTTTATGTTTAATATATTTCTATGAGTGGCGGCTCTGGGATTTTCAAATTTTTTTTTATCTAAGAAGTGAGACATGAGACCCACACCAAATATATACCAGATGCACACTTTGATTAAAAAAAAAATCATTGTGAAACTTGCGAAAAGAAGTTGATTTTTTTTAGTATTTTCGCTCACAACACCTAGCCCCAAAAGAAACGAAGCGTTAAAGACCGCTAGGCATTCCAAGATTTTATTGGTTAGAACAAGAATCGTGAATTAAATTTAATACGTCCCCACATTTTCATATCTGAAATATAATTGGGGAAAATAAAAAGCCGCTTTGCTAACCAAAACTAACCATGACCGATAACGTATTAAATTTAATTCACGATTCTTGTTCTAACCAATAAAATTTTGGGAAATGCCTAGCGGTTTTTGCTTCGTAAAAAGGGACTTTACTAATTGACGTGAGTCTCTCCTTGATCCCAGTGGGTTAAAATCAGTTGATACGGTTCTGCCAACTGCCCTTCCCGAAAAAGGTATGTAGAGAGGTAGATTGTACCCAAGGGTGGTAAATTTAAGTTTATTACCCTTGTTGTCCCCATATTTTTTTTCCCCAAACGCTTGTTCGCACGGCCACACTTTTCTGGCCAAGGGCCACACAGGGCAATGTGGGTATCAGCGCCCGGGCCGCAGAGTATGTGACACCCCTCTTGCGGCGGATAACGTTGGTCGCCGTTTGCCGAATTGGAACGGAAAATTTTTTTGATTTTTTTTTGATAATTGATCATTGAAATAATTTATTTTGCCGACCACGGGTATATACACTGCTGATCAATCAGCAGCAACGCGGAATTTATCCCAAACGCCGACAATGGGAACAAAGGGCGAAAAGAATTTTTTTTTTTTTACTTACCGGGCCCACCCCGGGTTTTTGAAACTTAGTATACTGGGGTTTTTGGGGCGCTAAAGGGAATCTGAAGTCAAATTTTGTCGGACATTTTTAGTTTTCGAGAAACCCCCCCCCGGGACCTAACCTAAAAACTGTACAAACTTTTCTTTTCCTCCTTCAAAACTGATTGGCCCAAAATGGAAGATTTTATGAAAATACACTTATTATTTTAAAAGATAAATTTAATTTCACCAATTTTAAACAAAATTTTTAATAAAAAAAAAACAAAAAAATTTTTTTTACTCTTAAAAATGTCAACAAAATTGTCTAGTGTTTTAAGACATTTTATATTGGTACCCAGAACCCACAAAACAATTGAATGGACTATTTTAAAAAATTTGAATTATTTTTATTTTTGGGATTTAAATTTAAAAAAGTAAGCCATTCAATTGTTTCTTGGATCCCAGGCGTACTAACATAAAAAACTGTTTAAAATCACTAGAAAATTTTTGTAGATTTTTTAAAAAAAAAAAATAATGTTTTTGTTGTGCTAAAAAAATATTTGTTAAATAATAAATCAAATTTATCTTATAAAATAATGGGTGTTTTTCAAAAATCTTCAATTTTCTGTAATCAGTTTTAAGAAAAAGGGAATATTAGGAAAGTTTGTAAAATTTTTAAGGTTAGGCCCGAGGGGGGCCCTTTTAAATAAAAAATAAAAGTGCCCGACAAAATTTATTTCAGATTCGTGATCACCCCCAAAAAAACCCGTTCAAAATTTCAATAAAACCCCTTGGGGCCGGTAAAAAAAATTCCCAATTTGTATACTTTTTCTCTTTCGCACGTTTGTTCGGGGCCCCACACAAGGCTGCCTCACAGTTTTGCTTCAAGCTTGCGTTTGCTCTGAGTTAGCCCAAGGGTGGTAAACTTAACAAAGTGCTGGATCCCATTTAACCCATATACCCAATTTAATGTCAATTCGATATTTGTGACGTAATCCTTTTGCCCTATTGTTTTGTTTACAAAGACAAAGACAAAAGTTAATTAATGTTAGACACCCAAGGGGGCTTAACAGTCCAAAGGTTTGAGCACACTTTGCAAATATAATAAATAATAACCAGGAAAACATAGGTTCTTTTGGCTGGACCAAGTTCTTCATTTTGCATATAGTTTTTAAGAAATTGTCTTCTTAATGAAGATACATGTGGTTTTTCCATCAATGCTCGGCGATTATTATCCGGTCTATAAGAAAAGCCCATACTTTTGACTTGTTTAACTGCCATCATATAGCTGCTTGTCACGAAGACGATTGTGTAGCGTTGGTAATGTCACATGTAATTCTACAAAACAAAACATAATTATATCGTTAAGTTAATGCAATAAAAATATTATAACTCAACACTAAAGTGTACGAAAACATAAAGAAAACAAATTTTACATTTTTGTAGATTTCTAAAATTTTGGTATTAGCTGGAAGAATAGACCAAAGAGAACTTGCTCCATTTCCTTTACATGAATGTTTGAATGTTTTTCTTTGGACAACTATCTTTTCCTGTTCAGAGGTGATACAAACATAAAAAGCAATATTTAAACCTAAGGTGGTATTGTGTGAAGCTAAACAACAAAGTTCGGTGTAGAAAACCCTCAAGCACTAAATGATGAAATTGGAGATGAATTTGCTCCAATAAATTTTTAATTGGTCGTGGAAGTATATTTATTTTTACCCCTTTGTAGGATAAAAAACCTAAATGCATAAAAAGTGATTTATGGCAAACTTAAATAAATACTACAAACGTAGGTAAATACATATAACGAAGGTATTCACCAAGCACCTGTAAAAATTTCCTTCAATTAGTTGTTTACTTAGTATTACATTGTTATCCGGAGGTAAATATTTTAAATTGTTTATTTCCATTAAGAAAAAAATCTAATTAATTATTTAAAATTTTAAAAATATTAACCTCGATTGTGCACTTGAAAGTAAAATAATTACTTACTAGCAGAATACATATCATATATTTCGTTTCGTATCTGTAAACTATCACCTCTCTGATTTCTACCATAGGCCTCTTTCGACATAGTGTCAAGCAATCTTCTTTAGGTCCATTTTTATACTTTATTACAGACGGGACAGAAATCTTCAAAACTTTAGCCATTTCCTAATAAAATGTATTGATTAGTAGGTGTACTTATTTATATATATATATATATATATATATATATATATATATATATATATATATATATATATATATATATATATATATATATATATATATATATATATATATATATATTTAATAAAAAAATAAAACAGATACTGAAAATTTTAAATTATGAATATTATTTGAAAGCTGTAAAAATTTTGTTATATTTTAGCTTTTCTTTTTAGTATTATATAAACCTGTAGGTAAGATATCATCCAATTAGTGTTTTTTTTTTATTAAAAAGTGCCACGTTTAATAAAATTTGGTGCAGTCGCCAAAACATCAAGATTCGCTTTTTAATAATGGACATGGACATGAGTTAAGTTGTGAGAGTTTTATGAATTTGGGAGCAAAAGTTTTAAAGTATTGTAAACTAAGGAACGCGTAGCTGTTTCGCTCCACGATTTATCGTTATTTGGAACAATAGTCCATATGTCCGTCAAATTTGTACATGCCTTAATTTAACCAAGATGAATGTTAGATGTGGGCCAAGCATAAAAGTATGCTCTCTTTATCAAATCTTAAAAATAGCAAAATAAATAGAACAAATCCAGGTTATAGCGCTTTTGTATTACCTTTCTTTTATTTTATTTTACTTTTAATGAGAAAATGTTGCTAAAACAGGCGCTAACCTGTGACAAATTCACCTTTTATGAAAAAAAGAAATTTTTAAGCAAACGAAACTACCTTGTCCTGCTTTTAAAAAACCTTGTTCACCTCTAATATTAAAACTGTTGAGGTTTTGTTTTAAAATAATAAAAAGGTAATCTCAACCAACCAAAACTAACCCAAAAAACCAAAGATTACTTTAAAAAAAAATTTAAAAAAGTATAAATACATTCGTAATTCTAACCAGATCCTACGACTTACTAATCCAATGCCTTATCCACTAATTTATTGAAAGGGGTTGTAAACCTACTTTCGAAAATGGAATATAAACGGCAAAAGGGGGTCTCGCCCCACCCACACCTTGCATTTAGATTGGTTGAGCTAAAGTCTATAAAAATTTACACATAAATTTAACATAAAATGTTATTTTTAAAATAAATAATTTTAATGCTTTTTATTTTGAGTATATTACCTGAAGGGCTTAATCCAGTGTTCTCAAATAGTTATAAACATTTTTTACAAATTCTTGGGCCAATTTGTAATTAGAAGATATATGATGATTCCTAAAATACCCATATTAATGTTTAATAAAAAGTATTTTTAACATTAAGAGAAATGGTTTCAAGTTTTAAAAAATCATAAATTTTAAACATAGTGATTAATCTGCGTACCTAACTTTCCCCTGTACAGCAGCTCATAAATATAAATTTAAGATGTTATTTAAACTCACCAATTTCCATTAAACTCCCTTGGGAAATAATTGGGATACAGTAATCATGACATCCAAATGATTCCAAAATATAAAGAATAAATTAAAAATGTTTCTGCATATAAAAAGCATTTCCCGGTTTTTTTAATTTTTTTGAATTTCAAAATTTTTTTTTAAAAATTTTTTAGGGGCCTCGGTTAAAAAAACTGGAGAAAGAAAAATTTTTAAAATTTTTTATTTTATTTTTTTTAAAAACCCTTGAAAAATGCGAAAACCCCTTTTTAAAGAAAAAAACCCCCCTTTTCCTACTTTTAACTCCCCAAATTTTTCGTCGAAATTTTGGGAAAAAAAAAAGCCCGCTTTAACAGGAGAGACTATCTAGAGAAAGATATTCCAGCATATAAGCATGCGCGGTCTTTTTTAATACGTCCCCGAATTTCAGACAAATTTAAAAGTTCTAGTCGGTCATGGTTAGTTCTGGTTAGCAAAGCAGCTTTTTATTTTCCCTATTATTTTCCCCAATTATATTTTAGACGTGAAAATGCGGGGACGTATTAAAAAGGACCGCTCCTGCTTTAACTAACCAGAATTAACCATGATCGACCTTTTAGACAAAATCAAACGCCCTTAGTCGGTCATGGTTAGTTTTGGTTAGCATTTCAGACAAATTCAAAAGCCCTAAGTTCTAGTCGGTCATGGTTAGTTCTGGTTAGCAAAGCAGCTTTTTATTTTCCCCAATTATATTTCAGACGTAAAAATGCGGAGACGTATTTAAAAAGGCCGCTCCTGTTTTAACCAACCAGAATTAACCATGACCGACCTTTTAGACAAAATTAAAAGCCCTTAGTCGGTCATGGTTAGTTTTGGTTAGTTGTGGTTTATTTTTCCCAATTAAAGTTCAGACATAAAAGAAATATCAAAAAATTTAAACAACAGTGCCCAAAATTATTAAATCCGGCAACACTGTTGATACTTATTTTAAATTTGACAGTAGAAAGAATTTAATATTAGATTTCTAACCTATATATATTTTTTTATTTAACTTAAAAGTTGTTTTTCCAGATTTTATGCGTATTTTGTCAATGGATTTTTGTGTGTGTGTGTCATGTTTTAGTGAATAATTATTAATCTATACGTTTTTACCCCGCCCAGCACTATTTAAAATTTTTGGGCCCCGTTTTTTTTTTTTTGAATTTTTTTTTTTTAAACTTTAAGGGAAAAAAAAAAAGGGCTCACCACATAAAAAATCCTGACCATTTAAGGGTTTTAAATTTTCGTTAAAAAAGGCCTTTTTAAATCGGTTGGTTAAGGAGGGTTTTTTAAACTCCATTTTCTCTGAAATATACTTGGGGAAAATAAAAGCGTTGCTAACCAGAACTAACCATGACCGACTAGAACTTAGGGCTTTTGAATTTGTCTGAAATGCTAACCAAAACTAACCATGACCGACTAAGGGCAGGTTTGATTTTGTCTAGCAGTCGATCATTAAATTCGTTAGTTAAAGCAGGAGAGGTCTTTTAATACGTCCCCGCATTTTCACGTCTGAAATATACTTGGGGAAAATAAAAAGCTGCTTTGCTAACCAGAACTAACCATGACCGACTAGAACTTGGGGCTCTTGAATTTATCTGAAATGTAACACAACTAACCAGACCGATTGAGGGCGTTTGATTTTGTCAAAAGTGATCATGGTTAATTTTTAATAAAAGAGGAGGTCTTTAATAACGCCCCCCAATTTACGTCTGAAATATAATTGGAAAATAATAGGAAAATAAAAAGCGTTTGCAACAGAACTAACCATGACGACTAAATTTAAATTTGTCTGAAATTCGGGGACGTATTAAAAAAGACCGCGCATGTTTTATTGTAATATTTTCTCTGGATAGTCTCTCCTGTTAAAGGGTTTTTATTTTCCCACTTTACTCAGAAATTTTGGACGTATTAAAACAGACCTCCATTTGGCAACACTGCAACTGACGTTTCTTGTCATAAAGGGGAGTTTTCGCATTATATGGAGAAGATCAATGGTAATTTTAAATCTTAAAATCAAAATAAAAATATTAAAACACATAATTTCTCTTCTCCGCCAGTATATTTGCAATCCCTGAGGACCCTAGAATATGACTATATAAAAATTTTGCCAAATAATCCAAAAATAGAAGAAAACCGTATATGCAAGTTTTACCATATAAATTTAAGATGTTATTTAAAACTACCAATTTCCCATTAACACTCCCTTTTGGGAAATACATGGGATACAGTAATCATGATCATCCATTACTGATTCCTAAAAAATATAAAGAATAAAATTAAAAAACTGTTTCTGCATATTAATAAATATTACTTACTTTTTCAGAAATAAATAATTTCTGTTAAATAAAATAAAGTTCAATACCATGTATTATGTTCAACACTATATATAAATAATCAAGAAACGCTAAATAACACGCAAACTATCAAAAAAGCACTAAAACTGGCTAAATATTCCAAAGAATGAAGCAAAATTAGCATCAGCTGTTAACACGTCAACATCTGAAACAGAAAATAAAAATCCGAACAATCCGGCCCCGTTTAAGTGAACAGTGCAAGTAAACTAACTGAGGGTTTATATCGCTCTTTAACAGTTTACGTGTATTAAAAAAAGAGGCAAATATAATCGTGTTTTAAATTATTTATTTTTAATTGCCGGTTGCTTTTCTGGTCTGGTAACTTTTATATTTTGAGAACCTAAAAAAACGGTTGGCATTTGTGACAGAAGTAACGGCTTTAAATTCAAATCTTAGCTGAAATAAACTATAATCCTAAGAAGGTACTGAGCTGATAATGTTTATATC